>JAHREE010000484.1:365630-405788 GCA_033628505.1 Tringa tobata
GGGGACGGGGGGGGGGGCATGGCTGGAGGCTGTTTTCTCCTGTGAGGAGGTGGATGACCTGGACCAGTTACACAGCGCTGGTGGTCTACCAGAAGGGTCTTTTCACCCTGTTTCACACTTGTTGCAGCTGAAGGTCCCCTCTATGCTTCACGAAACCTCTTCTCTCCGCTAGCGATGCTGTGACTCTCCTCCTCAGCTGTTCCCGCGCTGTGCGGCGCGATCACCAGCCGAGCAGGGTCAGACCAGTGCTTTCTCAGTAATGAAGTTCAGAAAGATGCATCCGCCTTATCTGATCGGCCCGGAGAGCCTTGCCAACTGCTTTGTTCTCAGATATCCCTGCGGGGAGCAAATCCCACCGCGCCGCCCGCTCCAAGGGGCAAACCCTCCGAGGTGCGGGATGGGATCTCAGTGGATGGGAACCCAGAGAGGCTATCAGATCTGTCTGTCTGCCTGCCTAGGAGTCCTAAAAAACACATTGGCTGCGGCGTGCATACCCCAGTGTGAAGTCAGCCAGGAACAAGCCAGAGAACCTGCCTCTGACCCTGAGGACATCGCTTGAAAAATATTTTCCAGAACTCGGTGCCTGGGGACCTGCAGCTAACAAACATTCTGGAAGTGTAATCACAGCCTTTGGCTCTGCTGCCGAACCACCTACGGGAGGTGAGTTTAAAGAGAGCGGCTTTAAAGCTGTCAACATAAGAAGGAGGGAAGCCAAATTGCTTTCGTGCTTGCGTTCCCGTGCCAACTGGTTTGTCATGGGATTGGTATGTAGCAAAGATAGAGTTGTCTGCAGAAAAGCTGTATTATTCTTTTTTTGGATGGGTCCACTGGAGATCAGTCAGGGCCCATAGTAATTTCCTGAGGGGACAAATCCAGCCCTGAGATAGGCCACTGGCTCCTCACGGGTTGCATGGAGCTTTGTGTTGGGTCAGGAAGCCAGCCTTTGAGGAGAAGAGCTGGAGAAGCCTTCCAGGAGTGAGAGCTGATAAGACAGCAGCTCCCCAGCTGTGCTGTGGCCACACAGTGCTGCCTATGTCATCGGAATAACGAGAATTAATAACCCTGGGCCAGACTCTGACCTCTGCGATTTCGGCGTATATCCCTGGCTGCTCCACCGGTCTCTCTGTTGGGCCACGCATCAGCTTGTGTAACTTGTCTCAGCCCTCCCACAACCCAGATCTCCTTGTCTCCCACATTCTCTAGCCGGGGTTGGGGACATCTGGTCGCTCTTCGAGGGAGGACCGTGGAGAGAAGGATGTAGCCCTGGGAAGCAAGAAGGATGTCAAGGGCTGTGCTCCCCTGCAGAGTATGGAGCAGTCTTCCTTCTGGCACCTGAAATGGAGAGATGTGGTGTAAGGACTACCCGGGATCACGTAGGTTTGGTGAGAATGTGACATGATGGATCAGAATTCATGAGCAGTGGTACATATGCTTGACAGAAGGGAAATCCCTGGTCCCAGACAAAGCCTGCGGTGTGTTCCCACAAGGATCCAGACAAAACTAAGGTCAATCACACTAACAGGAGCTTTTCCAGATGAAGAAATTCCCAGGTGTCCCTGTTGCAGGTTGGTCAGCATGGAGCATTCCAAATATTGGTCCCAGTGGTGTGAGCTCTGTCTGTGGGCTGTTGGGACATACAGAGCCTGAGTCACAAGTGATGGGGACAAGGTAACCCTGTCCAATGATGAAGAGCAAGAACCTTTCCATTGCCACACCATCCTGGGAGGGTGGACAAATGAAGTATTCCACCTGCAAACTCATCCCCAGTGGCCTTTCAGGTTTTTTCTCCAAGTTGTAGACACACAGACATCTGAGGTAGCTTCTCTCAACAACTTGTCAAGTTCTTTTGCTCAATAACATACACTAACATAAGAGTGGGAAGGGTTGAATGGACTGTAGAGAAAAAAAGGTCAAAATTCATGCAGTAGTCCCCAGTTTGTGCTCAAGGAGCTGTCTTTGCGGTCCGTGTGAGGATGGGGTGTGTGCTTGGCTTACTCACTACCAGCTCCTTGGGCACCTCGGGGTGACAAAATGGGCTGGAGGAACCTGACAAATTGTCAGAGAATCGTAGAATCATAGAATGACTTGGGTTGGAAGGAACCTTAAAGATGGTCTACTTCTGACCCCCCTTCCACGGGCAGGGACACCTCCCACTAGATCAAGTTGTCCAAAGCCCTGTCCAGCCTGGTCTTGAACACCTCCAGCGATGAGGCAGCCACAACTTCTCCGGGCAAGGTTTTGTCCTCCTATGAAACCCCAGCTGGGCTGCAGCTCTTCTGCAGGAGGCATGAAACCGGAGGTCTTTCCTCACCCTCTTCCCAAGAGGTGCCTTCCCGGAGACGTGTTGGTCAGCAGCGGCCACCTCTCCACGCCTGGCGCTGGGAGGACAGCCGTGCGTGAGCTGGCAGCCCCCGCAGCCTCCTCCCCAGATGTGGCTGCTCCCCGGGCGATGCTCAGCCCACACCCTGCCTCCTCGTCCTTCGGCGAGGCCGTTCCCACCCTCCAGCTGGCCGGGGAGAGCCGCCAGCTGCCTCCGTGAATCAGGAGCCCCGGCTCAGCCCGTCCTCACCTTTCCGAAAACATTGGCAAGTCGCTCGCCGGCCCCCTTCCCACCCCCCCCTTCCTCCCCGGGACACGGCTGCAGGAACATTTTCTCACATCAGGTCTGCAATGTGTGAAAGGTGCGGTGAAGAAAGGCAGGAGGAAAGCTCAGTGCCAGCTGCCGCGGGGCACCGGGCTTGAGGGGGAGAGGTGGAACCCACAGGTATTGGGGGTGGTGGATTTGTTAAAGTCCCCTTTTTCATACACCGCTGTTGATTAAATCAGGAAGAACCAAGCCTGGCTCAGCGACTCCTGGGCTTATTGGGGTGGACGGATTGAATGGCGCTTTCCTTATTGCGTGGAGGTGGTCTGGAGGTAAACCATTGCGCTTGTGACTGCTTGGAGATGCTCGGAAGAAAAACACGTGCACCTCTGAAGGGCTGGGAAGGGACTTGTTAAGTCCACCTGTTGCATCGTAATTTCTCTCTGTCAGCCCCAAGCTGCAGGCACTTTCAGGCTGGACAGACTCCCGGATGCTCAGTTCACCTGTAGACCTCCTCCAGGTTTCCCTCTGAAGCATGGGAGGTCCAGAGAGGCTCTAGGGTGGAGATGACAATGGCAAGTTGGTGGACTCCACCAAGGATGAAAATGGTGTTGCTCCCCAGACACGAAACAAGGGCATTTCCTTCCACCCCAGCTCAGCCTGGAAGGATTGGCAGAAAGAAGAAGGGTTTTGATTCACTCTTTAACGTTATGGGGGGAACTGGTACTGTACCTACAGCATCATCTGGGTGTTTCCAGGCTGCCACAGGGCTTTAGGACAAGAGTAATGCCCTCCTGTGGTTTGGGTTTTTTTCTTTTTTTTTTTCTCGGGACACATTACAGCTTGTAGTACAGAAATCCTGGTGTTTGCTGGGGTACTGGTGAGTGTTGTGAAGCTGGGAGCCCAGGCAGGCACGGGCTAAACCTCTGCCTGCCCGAGCCGGCTGGTACAGGTGGTCCCTTCCCATTCTCAGTCCCTGAGATATTATATCATATGATGTGTTTATCCATCTGTTTGCAATCTTGGGGAGGCCGGTGTGGTTTTAATTAATAAGCAATTGTTTTTGTGGTTGTTGTGCAGCGCCCCGAGCGATTCAACAGGGGTGGGGGTGCTTATAAATAAAACAATTATTATTACCCAACTTCATTAACAAGCAGCACCGCCATTCCCTCCTCCTGTCCTACCCCCTCACTCCCATCTCCACCAGGTGGGTCCAAAAGGGAGAAGAGTTGGTGGAGCCCATCTGCCCTGGGCAATGGCAGTGTGGACTTTCTGGTGTCTCCTAAGGGCTGACCCTTTCCCTCTCTCAGGCCAGAAATAAGGTCTCTCCTCCAGCCATTTCCACAAAACTTACAGAAGCCAAATTCTTTTTCAGAGTTTTGCTCACCTCCAGATTGGGCTGCAATCATCAACGGGTTAAAAACAGCTTGCGACAGATCGACATCATGTATATACACCTGTGCACAGCAACTATATAAATTCTGGAGGGTTTTTTGGGGGGAATAAAGCCCAGAAATGCACTAAAACCAAATTTAGGCAGAGTTTAGTACCCAATTTTCAAAAATTCCCCCTAGAGGGGCTCTTGGATGCTCTCAAGGTGCTGGATGCTTGTGTGCCCATCAGGTGTTGCAGCTGGTCCGTTCCCCATGACCTGCTTCAACTCAATAAGGGTTATTCCCAGGTCTGCTTCTTTTTTTTTTACTGCCTGCCTTCTTATAGCTCCTCAGGCGAGGAGGGTCCCTGGAGCCTTGTGTTCTCCCTTCTCCGGAAGATTTTATAATCACTGCTGCCTCAGGACTCTCTTTTTCCCCAATAACCAGAGCAATGGAGTACAAATCCACGTGCTCAGCCTTGCACCTGACGTGAGGATGGAGCCCGTGCCCACCCCCGGCTGCTTTGTTTTGTGTTTTTGGATTTAAACCACCAGGTGGGTATTACACGGGGGGAAACCCCAGCCTGGTGCCAGGCATCTTTTAGGGCTCTCCTCGTGCCTCTCCAATGAAAGGGCTGTTCGTGCTGGGGCTGTAACCTCACAAATTAAAATAAACCAGGGCCCCTGTGTGACACCCTGTCAGCCTGTTCTTGCTGAGCCCGTGACAGCCCCGCTGTGGTGAGAACACCTCGCTCGTCACCTTATAAACATGTGCAGCTTGTGTCCCCTCGCTGAACCAGGGAATGGCTTTGCTTCCCTAATGACCAGGACTCAAAAGGCATTTTAAAATGCAACACCTGAGGCTCTGAGCACCGGGTCGTGTGATGGGACATGGCAGCACGACCTGGAGCAGTACCCTTGCCGGTGGCGTTGCTCTCCTTGTCACTGCATGGCCTTCTTCTGGCCCTGGGACATGGGAGGCTCAGCTGACTGGCATCTCCCTAGGGTCCAGGTGGTTACTGACCTTCAGGCTGTGCAACTTGGGGATGGATGTGGCCCAGCCCTGACTTTTTCCAAGGGCTGGAGGGAGCAGTAGAAGAGCCAAGCTGGTTTCTCTCCGTCCATGCAGCTTTGCATGGATCTTCAGCCCTGACCCAGGCCAGACTAACTCACATAAAACCAGGGATTTTGGGAGAAGCAAACCCTGTGCTCACACCACAGACAGACTCAGACATGCTCCGTAGCCACAGTACAGCGTAGAATAGGACCATCCCATCCGATGGCTCTGCTCCACCCTCCACATGCAGGTCTCCTCTCTGGGGAAGGGTGGCAGATCCCACCACATCCTGGTTTTAGCAGTGACAAGGCAAGTCTGGCTGTGCATTGGTCAGCTCCAGCCACTCAGGTCACCATCAAGGTGTAAGTAGGTGTCCTGGGAGCCCTATCAGTCCTGAAGCATCAGGAGCTGGAGGAGCTCGGCAGAACCCTGAGATGTCCCAACACTGGGACAGCAACCTTTGGGATGTCTTTTGCAGGGGCCAGCTCGGAGGTTCAGAAAAAAGCACCTTTGCTCCTTTTCTTCCTTGCAGATCCCCCACCCCAACCCCTCACCTGGTGGGAGGTGCAGCATTTCCCAGCCCCTCTTTTACCAGGTGAGGGACCAGGAGAGGGGGATCCCTTGAGGCATGCTCTGCGGTGGCACAGGGGGACACGGGTGACATCAGCCCTCCCGGAGCTCCGAGCGGGCAGGAGCGACGGGTGGCCACCCCGGGGTGAGAAGAAGGGCGGGCGTTGCTCCTGCTTTTAACGAGCAGAGGAGCTGCTGATGGGCAGTGACCGGTGGAGGCGGATAAATGCAGAAGGGGACCATGGCTGGAGGGCCGGGGCTGCCAAACCTCTCCTCCGAAGCACGTGCTGATCTGGGGAGAGGGCTATAGATTATTTCGCTGCGTGTGCGCTCGCCTTGCCAAGCACAACTAAGTAGCGGGAGGTTGCTCTGTTTCTAATTGGGTGATGAAAGCCCGTTAGGGAGGCCAAGACCGAATGGTCAGAAGGAGGGGAGGCAGGAACTGGAATGGCACCGATTCCTGACACGGCGAGGACGTGAGCGGCGAGCATCAGCTCTCCCCTCCGTGCCGGCCTCGGTCCTCCTGGTGGCACAGAGGGAGGGAGATGAGGGTTGGAAAGCTCGGGGATGCACCTGGGGAGGATGGGGTTGTCTCCTGGGAAGGCTTTCGCGTTGAAGGGGGGTGGATAGTTCACTTTGAGGATCGGGATGTGCTGGCTGTACATTGTATTATATTCATATTAGGCTTTCTAGGAAAATAAAAATAAGAAAAAAAAAAAGGCTGATTGAAATGACAGCTTTTATCAAGCAAAGATTCCCTGTTTCAGGCAAGGCTTCAGTATAGACAAACCGTCGATTCCAGAGTGAAAGTGCTTGGCTTCTGCACAGATGCATTTCTGACTGCCCACCCCCTGCCTGGGGGAAGAAGGCAGCATGGACCCTGCAGGCAGCAGGTGGGCAAGAGAAACCTCAGCCAGGCAGATGAGAAGGAACCCTCTGGAGACCCGGAGCACGCTGTGAGCACAGCACTGAGCAGAGATGCTCCCTGCAGATGCAGTGGCTTCGAAGTCATTCCCATGGCACCCCTTCTACCAGGGTACGGGTACCCCATCTCTGTGGGGTGAGAGGCAGGGACTCCTGAAGTCAAGAGCTGTGATCCTCCTCGCTTAACAACACCTTGCTCTTCAAAGGGAGAACATAATGCCCTTAGCCCCGCTGTCATCCGAAGATCTGCCAATTACACATTTGTCCCATGTGCTGTGTTTGCATAGGAGGGGAGAAGAAAGGCTCCGTCTACATGCAAGATACAGGGGAGTGAAGTGATGGAATAATTCACTTCGTATTGGGACATTTATGAGTCACCTTCCTCTTCCCCTCCCCTCCGAGATAGATGTCATAATGGAGACTAACCCCGCAGTAATCTCCGTATAGCATATGTGATATGTTTACTTATTTCTTTCCTCTGTCTTCCCTGCTCTGCAATGTAAATAGTCATTTGTTCCTCTTCCAGATGCTGGTACATGGTCTCACCAGTAGGAAATATATTATCATCCAATAAAACCAAATTCTTGGTGGCAATGATGATGATTTATTGATTTTGGCTCTGCTGCGTTCACAGATGGAAATAGAAGCTGGCAGTTAGCTCATGTCTTACAACCCAGCCTAGACCATTCGCTTCAGCTTGCTGAACGCTGCACTTTGGAGACGGTATCTGCTCCTCCAAAGAAAATTTCCAGGGTTGTGGCTGGATTAATTTAAGACTGCAATCGATGTCTATTAAATATGAGCGCATCATGGGGACCCTTACTTCCTAATGGTGAGCTACCTCTGGGATAGAGACATCCAGGGCACATCTCCAGCCCTGGACTGATGTGTCCGCCCCAGCAAACATACACACCGGGAAACTTGTGAGCCAACCCAAACAAACACTGCAGAGCAGCCCGCGGAGTCCTGACCCATGGAAACTTCCTGGGTCCAAGGGTCTCTGCAGCTGGAGAGGATGTCCTCGCTCACAGCTGCTGTGCCTGCTCCCTTCCCAGAGGCTGCCCGTCCCTTTCCCTGCCCACCCCAACCCCATACCAAGCCATGGGGCTCTGGGAAGTGGCCTGGGAGACCCGGTGTGCCTCCTTCCCAGGGTCTAGTGCTGGGCTCCTCCACTTGCTGGCCGGTGTTCAGCAGGCAGAGCCTCCACTGGAGCAGGGCTTCCAGCCGAGCCCACGCAGTTGTGCTGTGGGAAGAGCGGAGACCTCTGTGGTCGGTTCGTGTTTCAGAAGCCACTTGTGTGTGGAAGCCTCTTGGCTGGGCACTACTGGCCTTGCAGAAAGACCTTGTTTTATTTTTTTTTTTTTTTTTTACTCACCCGTTCACTCACCAGGCCAAGTGGAACTCCGGGAGCTAACCAGTGGACCCGGCAGCATGGTCAGGGCTGAGCAGACATCGATGGCTTTGGTGCAAGGGTGAAGATTAATGGAGTTAACGACTGAATTGCCTTGGCCTTGCCAAAGCAGCTGTTTTGGGGGTCTGGTTTGAGTCCCCGTAAAAAGCCTGTGGCTTATAAAAGAAGAGCCACACGCCGTGCCTGAAGCCCCAACCTTTCTCTGCTCCTCAGGTTCACAGCTTCCTTGGAAATTTACTGCCAGGGCAGAGAAGGGCAGTCCCTTCCGCTCCTCACCCTGACAACCCTCAGGGTATCCACCTTTCCTCGCTGGTGTCCCACTTTGGGTTGTGTCACCCCCTGGGGACATGAGCTGGTGGAGAGGGGTTTGCCCAGAGCAGCTGGTGAGCAGGAGTGTGTTTTCCCTGGCAGTAACCTGCCAGCATGGCCGTGCCCGGGGTTAGACCGGATTACAACCGCCCTTAAAACTTCTGCTTCATCCTCCGATTGCTCCTGGTCAGAGTCTTTCATCTGTTTTGGGAAAGTTTGGTTAACTTTCATGTGGTTTCCAAAAAAGAAAATCATCCACCAGAATTTCCTGTTATGCCATCAGCCTCCAGCCCGGCCAAAAGGAGAGTTTACTGTTGTTTACATAGCTGCAAAAATGTACTAGGACCTTCCCAGCCCAAGGTGCCTGCTTATTCTTAAAGCCTGGCCTCCCGAGGCTCCCAGTGCCATTCGCAGCTGTGTTTTACTCTGCAGGCTCTCGTTTCTGGGGAGGGAATTTCTCCCAGGCAGGAAACCATGTCTTCGCATGCCTCCGCGCCATGCCTTGTGCCAAGGGGCCCTCATCCCCACGAGGGATGCAGGATGCTCCGGCAATTGCAGATGTGTGCTGGAGCCGGGAGAGCCGTGGCTGGGTGGGAAGCTGCACTGAAAGCTCCTGCTGCCAGCAAAAACTCATGGCATCTTCTGGCTGGACGTGGAGGGAGGGGAGAGACTCTTGGTGCAGCAGTTGGGGTGGGTGAAAGGAGGGACCGTGGGGCAGGAGGTGGAAGGGCTGGAGAAAAGCAGCACATGGAGCTTTCCACGAAATCTTGTTGCTGTTCTTCTGGGAATGATGCTGAGCCCTTGTCGGGTAGGAACCAGGCGCAGGACTCCACCTAAAAGGCCTCCGAGAGCAGGGTGAAGGCAAGCAAACAGCCTCTATCATGGGAGGGTTCCCGGAAGCCAAAGAAGAGCATGTGGTCTCATGTATTTTTGTGTTAATTGGCCTCATTCTGGGTAGTGGGGTTTGGCATATTGAAAAGTGGGTGCTTGCACAGGAAAATAAACTTGTCCTTTGAAGTAGCCTCAGACTGGGATGTGGAGAGCAAAGGGAGAACTGCTGTACCCATCTGTTCTCTGTGCCTCTGTCGTTGGGGGACCTCCAGTCCTTCACACAGTCCGAATGAAAAACACCCTTTCAGCAAATGCTGGTTTAAGAGTGAGCATCAAACAAACCATCTGTCCTTGGAGGTCCAGCTGATGTCTGGGGAGGCAGCTCTTGTAAAGCAATCCTGGCTCTTGGTCATCACCCAAAGGGGCACCATGGGAATATGCATATTGGGAAAACCCCACCGTAGTCAGGGGGTCAGAGGAGGAGAGGAGCCATTTTAATTTGTATCGTCTAAGTGCTAGAAGCATCATTTAAATCCTGAATGCCTAACTACCCGATACCTTCAGCTGTCTAATGATATGCAATGCTGCATTTGTTTCTTCACTGAGACCCAGGGCACTCACTGCCATGGGATTGGGCTGCTTGATTTTGGCAGAGCGTCACATGCCTAATGGAAAGAAGCAAAAACCTATACCTAGAGGTGATATCTGCAGTGATTTCAAGGGCTCTGGTCTTTGAATAGCTCTAGAAGACCTGCCATGAAGATAATCCCATTTGCCATTAAGCTCCTTTCACCTGCAGGTTTTTCATTTCCCAGTAGAAAGAGCTGAATCCCTGAGCTTCCCCCGGGGCACTGATCACAACCCATAAAGTGCCACTGAGGTTTATGAAAGGAACAGCTGAGTTACGTTGGTCACACATCATATTTGAAGTTTATAAAGGGTTAATAAAAAATTAACAGGCAGTTTCGTAAATGGTTACTCCCTTTGGTGCCTCATTAAGATCAATCTATAATGCAAAGTACTCAGACCTGTACTCTGCTTGTGATTAGAAATAATTTGGTTTCATTTTTTTCTGATGAGAAAGATATTTAACAAAAACACAGTTCTTCACAATACACAAATAAAATGTTTGAAATGGCTTGCTCTTTAAGGAAAAAAAAGTTGACTTTTAAACATATTTTGTTTTTATGAGAAAAAAAAATCAGTTTTACTTGTTCCCTCTCTTTTTTCCTTTTCCAATATGGAAAACTGCAAACAAAATTAAAGCTGCAGCCTTTTTCCTAATATACTCATCCTTTTTTGGCCAGACTGACTTTAAAAAGCAATTCATAAGCATACCCTTAACAAAGAGTCTGTGCTTGTGTGCTTACATAGCTATTCATTTACAATATTCTTAAAATTATAGAGTCAAATCTCTAAATCTTCACTTTGTTTTTCCATTAATGGAAATTCGTGTAAGTAAAGAATGAAAAAAAGAAGTCACTTTTGACCTAAGTAAGCCGGTGAAAATTTTGCTCAGGTAAGAAGTGATAAAGATTTCAAAATATCTTCCTTAGGAAAATCTGTCTGCAAGGTAAAACAGCAACAATCAATTAAAGTCATTGCTTTTCAGCATCTTT
This sequence comes from Tringa tobata, assembly GCA_033628505.1. Classification (NCBI taxonomy): domain Eukaryota; kingdom Metazoa; phylum Chordata; class Aves; order Charadriiformes; family Scolopacidae; genus Tringa; species Tringa tobata. Next base: position 376,308 of record JAHREE010000484.1, read on the forward strand.
TATCACCTTTTAAAACAATAGCAAAACATTCTCCTGTGTGTCTTTTAGCGGATTTTGGAAAATGTTTTTTTTGCAAAGCAAGGCCAGAAGAGTGGAGACTGCAGTGCAGTCTTCTCGGGGTCGCCTCCTTAATCGAAACCAGCATCACATTATGCTTTCCAATAAAATGAATGTTTTACCCAACTGGAGATCCAGTCCTACAATAATCAGTCAGAATGCAATTATCCATCCTGGAATTAGATGAGTAGAGCTAGTAAAAAAAAAAAAAAGTTAAAACTATTTTTATTAATTTTTTGCTTTTCTGTTTCCCCAAATGAAAAACTATTTCCAAAATTTGTTTAAATTGAAATGTACTTTCTTGAACATCAAACACTGGGAAAGACCTCTTTTGATGAAAACTATAGCATTTTATGCACTCTTCCTCCAATTCAAACTTGGCAAAATAATAATGTAACTATAAAAATTGCTTATTGACTTTCTCCATGGGAAATGCCTCCTATTTTCTGACTCCTTGTGCCGGTGTTAACAGTGAAGTTATACAATGGGCAGCTTCTCTGCCCAACACTAGGTGCCCTGGGAAAGTAAGTCCAACAGTTTCAGGAGAATCCTTGCATGTTTATGTGTCAGGAGATGAACAGACCCCCGTCTCCTGGACAAGGGTGTAGGACTTTCAGGGGTAAAGTGGTTGTGGAGGCCTTGGGTTTCCATCTCAGCTGCAAGGCAGCATTTCAAGCAGCCACCTACATAAGTTCTGAACTGGGTCCCACCACTCCAGGTCCTGTCTCCAGCAGGAAAAAGACACATCAGGAGAAAGGCATATTGTGTTTCTCCGAAAAATCACACTACCTCCAGTTCAGAGAATTTCCTTAACCTGATGTGACCCATCTATTTATCAATCCCACTGGATTGCTCCTCCAAGTACTTGTCCAATCTCCCCGGCACCCTAAGAAAACTTTTCATGCCCGTAATTCCCCTTGGCAAAGATTTGCACTGGTCCGTTACCCAGCGTGGGGGGAAATACCTCCTTTTGTTTATTTTCAGCTTGGCTCCTGGTATCTTTTCATGGCGCTTCTCCTCTCCCCCATCCCGCCCAGATATGGTTCAGTACTGCTCGGGGAGGTAGGTTTCCCACATATGAATCATCTGCAACACTCCCCAGAGCATTTCTTGATGCCCTCCATTCATGTTAAGTAACCAATAAATTTCAACAGCATTCAGCTTGTGAGGGCTGATAAGATCACAGTGAGAGAGGGGACAGTGCCAAAAATATGGAGCTTTTTAAAGGATGTGCCATATAATGCTTTTAACATTTGTAGTCCTTAAGGCCAAAGGGATCATTAGATCATTTACTGTGACCTGTATAATGCAGGCTGGAGAATTTTGCCTGCTTACCCCCGCGCTGAACCCAGTCATAACTGGTGCTTAAGTGAAGGGGTAACACTGAAGGTATTAAAAGCACCAGCACATGAAACTGCAGCTCCAGTAGCAAGGAAGGATAATGAATCTGTCAACTGTCCTGGGACTGGAGAAGGGAAAAAACTAGCGCCTAAATTCACACGAGTGAGGTAAGGAGGGCAGGATGCTCGTGGCTACTGCCTGCCCATTAGCTGACCTCAGTGTTGTGGAGGGTCCCAGAGCAGGGTTTGATGCAAAGGGGGAGTGGGAGGACGGGAAATGGAGAAAATCCCATGTGGTTTTGTTAAGGACAGATCGTGCCGCTGTAATGCAATATATAATCATAGATATTCAATAAGATAACTGGCTTCTCTGACAAGGGGAACTAACGGTCCAAATCTGTGCATAACCGATTTAATATTGGGATTGAAGAAAAAAGAAGTGGGGATCTGCGTACAGGGTCACACTAGCAACCCCTTGTACCTTCAGTGGCATTACAGGTCAGAGAAAAATTTCCTGTTTCTGAGGGACTGGGGGTAGGACATGACACCCAAAGGTCATGTGGCACTAGTGAAAAATGCAGGTAGCACAACGTTGGATGATACTGCCAATAATTCTGAGCACTACCAAAGAGGTAGGCAAAGTAATTTTGTGGAGTGACAGACACCTGGCCACACAAACACAAGGTCAAGTGCAAGCTGGAACCATTCCCTGAGCTGAAAACCAGTGATTTGGAAAGCAGAAGACGGGAGAGATGGATATACCCCTTCATTGTGGACTGACTATGGAACGTCAGTATGAAAATAGCTAATAGGTTGGTCACGAAACATTTAGGCTGGAAATCAGAAATGTTTGACCCTTAGAGGCATGGGACTCTGGACCCCTCACCAAACCCAGGGCATGAAGAGTCCGGAGCTGCTTGTGTCACGCTGGTAGGCACAATCCTGGAATTAGAAATGAAAGCTTGTGGGATGATGCGTTGGGTGTCGGACTGTCTGGAATTTCCAAGAGGAGTTAGAAGAAGAGCTGATGCCCATGTTTGTCATACAGCATTTACAGCACATTAAATTAATCACAGGCTTTGGAACTTCCTGGCTCTTGCAGGGGATGAGCATTATTTCCTCACAACAGCTCCTCTCCCACTCCTTGTGCAATCACACTCCTGGGTTTGAATCTTTGCCTTTCTCTATAGCTTTGGTGCCTGGTCCCAGCCAGACCTGACAACCACAACACCAAAAGGCTTCTCAGGTGGGCCTTGCTCTGTCATAAAAGCATCAGTAGGTCTGTGCTCAAGCAGAAATTTTTCTCTCAGCTCAAATAGGCCTTTGGGACATTTAGGACTCCTGCTTCTGCTACAGGGTGGCTCATGGGCCACTTCCAGGTATCATTTTCACCTGCCATACTTTATCCTACTGCATGGTCCAAGCCACTGGAAGCATGCTTGATCTCTCCCCATCTCTTCCTGTGGCACATCAAATTTTTTGAGGCTTTTTGAACTTCTGTCTAGAGAGGTCAGCTGTGAGGTTTTTCCCTTTCCCCTGGGCAGGGTGGAAGGCACATGTGTGGCATCACACTATCAACTCAGTCAATGAAAATTCGCTTTTTCTCTTCTATTGGGTAGTTCTTGTTGCACTTGCTGCATCAACACATCAGCTGCAGTACAAAGTGGGCTTGTTCACCTGCTTTCACTGTAGCAACTGGGAGTAAAACAAAGCTCTAACAATGCTCATGTATGGAATGTTATTTTTGATGAGGTGGCATCAGTGAAAACATAAGGAGAAGAAAGAGCCCCGTAAACGCACTCTTTCTCCCTCCCAGGAGCTGGCTTTTATTGTTTTTCTCCATTTTGGCACCTCGTCAGGGGCAAAGATTCTTCCCCAGGACAACACAATAGAAGAACAAAGCTGTTTTTCATATTTGTCTTCATGGCCACCTCCTCCTTCTCATATTATTGCTTTTTCTTCCAGGGCTGAGGGCTCCAGCTGACACCCTGCTGCTCTTGGTGCTGCATGGAGCAAGAGATGGACCTTGCAGAAGCTCTCAGGCTGGGAGATAATGCAGGACTATGGAGGACTTGACAAAGGCTGTGAAAGGGTCAGTGCCAGAGCGAGGAACAAGAAGTGGATTTCACTTTGGCTGGTTTGGTGATTGATGGTTGTCTCTGAGCTCCTGGAGAACCAGATGGCTCAATGTGACCATCACTAGTGTGCGTGGTCACCCTTGAGGGACGTGTCAGCCAGAGCCAACACTTGTCCATGGCAACGAGAAGCATTGTGGCCCATCCTACTACATCTTCAATCTAAAATATGGCAGGAATGTGACAGGTTTCACCAGCCCTGCAAAGCAACTCAGCCTTATGAATACTTCATGTCACTCTACATAGAAGGGACAAGGAGGGAAACATCATTTTACGTTAAGAAAGCTCTGAGCAGGCACCATTTGTCTGCAGAAGAGTGTGGCCAAGCATGTTTCATTGCTGGGCACTGGGGACAGCAGCCTTCTTCCACCATCTGTGTATAATAAATGAAGAATTTGGGTCATAAAAATTTCTACCCTGTTTAAGATGCACGGTATTGCTTTTCTCAAGCTAACTGCCCCTGGCAGTTCCAGTTAATACTTCCGTTTGAAATAAAAACCTTAAAAGCCTTTTAAGTTGACATTTAAAGTAATTTGGGAAACAATGTGAAAACATAATCTCTCTTCCAGGGTCTTTTTGCAAGGTATGGAGTTTAGCAGCTCTGCAAACCCTTTGCCCATGGCAGCCAGCCTCCGTGAAGCCTCAGGAAGAAATGTTTGTCCTAGTTGTGCAATATCACCCCTGGCTTCCAGCCTGGCCTTGCACCGCTACAATAATTGTAGACGCAACTTTTCCCCAAGGGTTTGTGCCAGCTAATGGGAAAGTCCTATTAAAATAATCCTGGAGCAGGTGAAGATGCTCACGAAAACCTTGGCACTCTCCACAATGTGGGGCACATCTCAGCCTTCCCCGAGCACACTGGAGCCATCCATGTGTGGAAAGCAGTGAACGGAGCTGCCTGGTATGGGCTCATGGGCTCATGTTCCACCACCTGCACAGGGTCTGGCCCTCACCTCCCACCCGTCTGCAGGGCATGGGGCTGAACCTCCTCCTTTCCCCGAGGGAACCATGAGTCACCCCTTCTCGGGCAAATCCCTCCGCACCTGCAACGACCCTTGGCAAAGGAAGTGGGAAGATGGTTTTGTGCAAATAACCCAAATGTTTCCACTTTGCAAGGGCTGGATGGGCCCACTTTCCTTGCGATTATTTTTAGCCATTTTTCCACAAATATTTTTCCCCTCGAAAATACATGGAAGTTTTTAATTTCTTTTTTTTCTTTTTTTAAATTATCATGTGCTTGGAATCCTGTTTTTAGGAAATGCATGGCTGAACTGTGAAATGAAGAATTACAGAAATCATTTCAGCTCATGATTTTGTTTACATAGCTTGTGGAAATATGGTAGAGCTTCAGTGATGTCAGAATTTTTTTTCCCAGAAGCTTTGTTTTAGAAAGGAGGCCTTTCTGGTAAAAGCATATCTTTACATGCACCACACCAAACACAGGCGACTTTGATCTTCACTAGTGCTCTGAGTTTTGCTGTAAAACAAATGACTAGAATTTCTCAAGAGAAAGGTTTATCACAAAGGATAAAAAAACATGGAGGAGGAATTGTTTTGAAATTGTTTCCAAATTTTCCTTTCCAGTTAATCTGTGGCTGTATGATTGTTACTGAGAGAGACTCCAAATTTGACCAGTCCCAAGGAGCGCCTGCTGAGAGATTTCCCAAAGGCACTAAGCAGATATATCATGGAGAGAAAATAAGACATGTTGATCGAAGGCCCCAGGGGAAATCTTCATCTGATGGTGCATCTAGGTCTACATCTGAGCTACCCACCTTACATCCCTCTATAGGCAACAATGGTGCAATCGATATGGGATATAGGCCATTATGGGTGGCCATTAGGAAGATGTCCAGGTGATATCCTCCTCAACCTAAAGTAGATGCCAACATTTGATCATGCAAATCACATGTGAAATACGACCTTTTTTCCCACATTCAATATAAACTGGGATTAACTGATCAGGTGAAGTCACCCATGCCATTGACAATGATATTAGAAGAGAACAATATCTTAGGTTGACCAAGTGTCTCCAGGGAAGATGGGCAGGTGGCTGCGAGTGCTGTAGTGACACTCCTTAATTACTTCCATCAGTTAATGAGTTTTTAAAGATGATCCTGAAGTACCAAGCACCAGGCAGATATTCAACACTGGCCGGAAGCAGGAATTTCTATTCTGCCAGGGTTTCCAGTGTTTTGTAAAGCGAGAAATCATTCCAGATAAGAATTAAAGGCTAGAAGTCACTAATGCCTCCAGGATAAAAATACTGAAAGAGAGTGTGCTGGGATATTTTGTTAAACTCTGTGGCAGGAGGTAATTTGTTTTGACTTTTACATTATATCAACTTTTAAGTATAACCGATTATGTAGAACTACATAATCTACTCTAATAGAACAGGATTGTGTTGTGATATAAAAGTCAAAATGTCACAAATTGAAACTAAGCTATCAAAATGCAATGTTTTGACTTTTCCCTGACCAAAAACTGTCATTGACATTTGAACAAGTTCCTGCTTGATTTCAGAAAGAACACCATTTTCCAGTGGAAAACCTCCTGGTCAAAAAGATTTTGATTGCCTCTGCTAGGGATAGAAATGGAGGGTGAGTGCAGGAGAAATAAATGCTATGGTTTTTCTGCCCGAGTCATTCTGCTCAGTCTTACTCTGTCCATCTGAGGGTCTATGGGCCAGCAGTGGTGCTGTTATTACCATAGCCAGCATATTGCGACTTAGTCAACAGTGAAGAACAAATAGCTCCCTTTCTTAAATTTTGGACTTTTTCATCAAAGTTCTGTGGAGCAGAGGAGAGGCTTCAGCACTGCAGTTTTCATCTGAAAAATGCAAGATTTTTGATGTAGTAATTTTCTCGCTACCCAGTAGGTCAAACCCTAAACAGCCTCATTTGCCTCAGAGACAAGTTACTGCTGATCTTCTGCTGATGGTGGTAACCTGTGAGCAGCAGAAGTTGTCACCGAGGTCCCTTTTAGACCGTGTCTCAGGGAAGTGTCTCCTCCCAGCTCCCACCGATACGTTCCCTGTAGAAGTCCCACCTCTGTGTCTGTGGTTAAATTGACTCCCTGCAGGTTGGGAACCTCTGGTCTAGGAAAGAAATGTGATTTTTTTTCTCCTGATCCCCTTGATGCACACAGCAATTCTGGAGTTTTCTTTCATGACACAGAGAGATGTGGCCATTGCCACAGCGGTGCCCAGCAACGTCCATGGAACATTTTCAATGCCCTGACACCTCATTTCAGTACTTAGTTTTACTGAATCCCAGCTCTACTTTTATGTTTGGTAGTTAATTTGGAGTAGCACTGTCCTGAAGATGCAAAATTCCCTCATTTGGAGCCCACAGAATTTATACAGGAGGTAAAATGACTCATTGCTCAGACAAAGGGGCAACTTGCCCCAAAGAGTCTACAGTCAAAGCCTTGCTGCAAGAGAGGACTTGTGGTCAGGGTCTGACCTGCAGGGGTTCTGTTCATGGGAGCTTTCAGCTCCTTAACACATGCTCTAGAACCACTGGAAAGATGTTTTCCATCTAGGCCCTTCCAAACCCATGCTGAAGGTGATGGTCTTAGTAAAATTTTACACCACACTTTAAGGTTTATGAGTCTGTAACGCGTAATTTACCCCTGGTAAGGGACGCAGCGGTGGTTTCGTGCTCCACGTAATGCTCAGCCAACACCAGCCCTAAAGATAGATCATCAGCGTTTAAATTGTGAAAAGAATGTTGATGACATTTTCTTTTCTTTACTCCACTAAAGACAAGAGAGGTTCATGTAAAACATAAGCTCTGGCCCCTTTCCAACTTTAATGCAATTTACTGCAAAAGTGCTCACTTTTTTAATTAAGCTGGAATGCTGCTACTCTTCGTAGGAATGCGAAACGAGCGGGTTACTGACAGAGGGAAGGGCTAATGACTGCAATCTGCTCTTCAATGAGCACAGCAAGACTTTGCCACCTCCACTGGGCTTTGCTCAGGAGCAAAGATTGCTCCAGGGAGCGGGCAGCGAGCGGCGATGGGTCCCCGCGAGGAGAAAAGCCTCTTCAAGTATCTAAGGAGTAATTCTGCAAGCCTCTTCCCTCTTCGGTGAAGTCACCATGATCAAGTGGCTGGGATGTGAATTTCATAAGCTGATCTAGTTTCTGAATAAATAAAAGTCTGGAATTTTTTTTATTTTTTTTTTAACTTCAAATGGCTCAAAATGAAAAATCTACACCCCCTCCACATGTGCCTGTAGCAGGCTGTTTATGAAAGTAGAGCATAAAATATTTGATCATGGTTTTGATCCAGAACATGCAAACATTTGTCCTCTTGTGCTGGCTTCACCTGGTGGCTTTCATTTTCTTCGACATAAAGACAGGGTGAAGCAGAGTAATAGAAAAATAGAAAACATCTTTGTCGAAAATGAGATTGCAGCTGTGTAACTGGAGCGCACAACCATAAATCAGAATGTCAAATCCAAAGCACATGACTTTTTGCGAGTTCTCCATGTGTGCTATAATGTGATTACAGCCTGGTTACTATTATGATTTAAAACAAAGTCTTTCATGCTAGAAACAAAATGCGGAATGTGAGCAGCCTGGGGGAGAGAGAGACGGGAGACTTAGCCCTGACTGTCAGAGGTGGGCTAGAGGGTTTCAAGTGCTTCTCCGTCAGGTGTGAGGGGACGAGGGAAGGACTCAACCCCAGCTTTGGCAGCAGACTTAACATCAGGGACAAATTAGCCGGTGGTGTTCGGCTCTGTCTAACAATCCTCAATTAGGGATGGGGTAGGTTTCTGTCTCCCCATGTCGTAGAAAATCCTGAAGCCAAATACACAGATTACAGAAGTCATTCTTTTCTGTCTATCACATAAACAAATGGTCCAGCTGTTATTGCTAAGATTCCAGTTTGAAAACTTGGACTTTCTTGTATAAACTTCAATGTAATGGTATTTAAAGTGTCATAGACAATAAGCATCTAATCCTAGTCAATAAATTGCAGACTGGTTGCATGAGCTTCGAGAGCTGTTAAAGACAGCTGTGCTTTTTTTGTAATTCAAGTCATTTCCAAATTGGGCAGCCCTCCTGGTGTATTTTCAGACAAACACAGTGTGCTCAGAAAATGTGTTGTTTGGAGCAGCACGAGCATGAAGGCAAGGGCGTCACATCACCCGGAGGCAGAGCGGAGATCGCGTTCCCCATTTCTAAGAAGCTCAGGTTGACGAGGGGGAATCACTGAGATGTCTGTGAAATTAGTAAATGGCCCTACAGGTCTCCCAAGGGAGAAACGTGGCCCCTGTGGAAAAGAAGGGGAATATTCCTATTAACTTCGGTTGAGGCAGCAATACAAATGGGTCTGTAGAGACTCCCATTCCTTTCAGAGAAAGGGGAAAGAGGGCAAACATTTTTTAACTATCACTCAGCAGTGTTTTGGAGAAATGGCAGGCTGTAAGGGCTGAAGAAGGTGGACAAAGCAATATTTTCCCAGAATCAGCCTTCTGCCGTGCTGCTGAGGAAGGCTGGTTGGAGCCACATGGGCTCCACCGATGTGAGGTGCCTGGGACACATCTCAGTGCACATGACTTCTCCCGCCGGGATCAAACACGAGGGGTCAGAGCAGAGGCTCCCTGGGTAGCAAATTTGGGGATCATGATCACGGTTTTGCAGGAAGAGCGGCAACCACCAGCCTCTCTAATTCCTCTTGTTGACCCCAGCGGGAGAGCAACGCTTCTGAAGACCAGACAGGTGCTTGCAATAAAGCCTTCAGAGCCTCCCCACCAGGCTCGGGGTGGAAATCTTGGCTCAGATGTATATGTGCAAGGTATTTCAAACGTTACATTTGAAACCGGTTAGCACGGGGTCACTGCCTGGTATTGCGAGGCGCCCCGTGGGATCTGGTCAAGGCGAAAGGTGTCTGCGCACTTGCTGCTGGGCTGTCACTCTCCCTCCGTTGGCAGCTGTGGTGAAAAACATCCAGTGGAGCTGTTTCAAGGGTATTTTTCCACATCTGTGAGCACCGGGTAGATTAATCTCTTTCTTTCCCTCCCACCACCTCCCCTGGTAAGACATTTTATGACCATCAGACGGTTTACACCTGAGAAGCAGCCTTGCCTCCTGCAAGGCTTGCTCCACGGTGCTCAAACATCTGCCCCCTCAGTACGTATCAAATATCCTTCTCCTTGTCAGCAGCATGAGGAAAACAGACAAGCTGGCCGGGAAAATATAAATCAAAAGCCTCCACTGCAGGGCAGGATTTTGCTGAACCTTTTCATGGGGCCGCGTCCTCGGCAAACTCGCCTGGGGGTGTCCGAGTCCCACTGAGCACCTGCTGCAAGGGCATCCCACCACCAGCATGGGATTAAATATGTGTAAGTAAGGTGGTTTTTTGTCAAACCCATGTCCCCCTACCTGGGTTGGCCCAGCACTGCGTGGGGAAGAGTCCCAGGATGGCCCCAAGCCCGTGGTCAAGACCCTCTCCTGGAGCCAGGAGCCTTGGGCTCGATTTCCAGCTTGGCCACAGGCTTCCTGTGTGGTCTGGGGCAAATCATACGCTGCAAGGATCGCTCTCCGTTGACTGATATTTTGAGAGAGCCGTGGTTTGGCAGGTGAACGAGCTGCATACGTACACGCGGAGCGGGGGGAGGAGGTTTTATTATTAGCCCTGGTCGCAACAGAAGCGCCGGCTCCGTCCGCGCACGTCGCGATTTTGCAAGAGGCTGGGCGCGGGGTTTGGGATGGGATTCCTCATCGGAGCAAGGGTTTCATCCCTGCCTTGTGTGCAAATGGCAGCATCTCCGGGAAAGCAACCCTCGCCGTCGCGAGCAGCCGTGAGACTAGTCCATCATCACGTATGTTCTCAGGAATGCGCGCTGGTGTGGGGCTCTGTAGACAACCCTGATTCATCACCTCCAGAGCAATTAATAAAAGGCGGCTGGCCCTTCCCCAATATATCGAAAATGATTTGCAATTTGAGAGCCAGTGTTGTTTTTCACATGGAATCAGTTTAATTAATCACACTGTTTGAACAGCTGGGTCCGCCATGCATTTCTACTCGAGTTCAGCATTCCTAGAAAACTTGTCAAGTATGAATCAAAATAATACCATCTCCCTGCTTCCAGTGATTAATCGCATATCTCTCCTTCTCATTCACACCTAAACATCAGCTAAATCAAAAGCAGCCTCCTTCCCCACCATTGAGTTTGTGGCTACTCGCCAGTCTAGGATAAATTATCTAGAGAAGGCTTTGAAAAGCTCTTGGTCTACCCTCAAACTTTTGTTATCAACGTCTGTTGCAATTCACATGTATTTGTAGTCTCCAGGAGCCAGAGACCGCACAGGAAACGTGCGCATTCCAAAATTAGGGATTTGTGGCACAGAATTAAAAAATAAAATTAATTTCTAGCATCTGGAAGTCCAAGAGAGGTATTTGCGGGAGGTCTCCAAAGGGCATCTGAACAAAGGGCCAGAGTTCTGAAGAGTATGGCTCTGATTTCCAACATGAAGTCTGCTATGTCCTGAACATTTCTGTTTGCTTAAAGCAAGACTTTGTCTTTGGCTTTGCAGCAGCTTGCCAACACAGATGTGTCGTGGTCACTAACACCACGCATGTGCTGCGAACTTGGGCCATCAGGGTTCACGCAGGAAGCGATGGCTCCGCAAGCAAGGATGAACACACAAGAGGTGAAGGCACGAGGGACTTCTCCATGGGTTCCTCCAGGTCTGGAGGGCTCTTGGCAAGTGGGTGCAAACAGCGAACAACTGGTTTTGAGAATGCCAAAGTGAAGATGTTTGTAAAAACAAACGAGAGCTTCACGCAGAAATGAGAAGTTTCTCGCTTTGAGGGCAGAGAAGAACACTTCAGGCTGTTTGAATCGCCTACCCTGGTGGAGTCATAGTAGAGCAGGGTTCTTACCAAATCCCCACCGCAGAAACCTGCTCCCGGCCCTGGGAAGGGTCATGGCTTGCTTTCCTCCAACCATGCAAGGAGGCAGGAATATGCCACCGGGCATGAGCCTTGAGAAAGCAAAAAGAGGTTAGAAATAGCTGAGCCTTCCCTGAGGACCACCCAAGATGAGCTAAATATGGGGTTTCTTTTAAGTGGGGTTGGGATAAAAGAAGAAAGGAGATCAGAGCCAATAGGGAGCTAAAAGGTAACATCTGGTCCTTTTCAGTGATCACCAACAGAAAGAGGATTTCTCTGGAGAAGCAAAGTATCCAGAGTAGCCTGTCCTTCAGCATGACAAAGAGGTGCAAATGGGAATTTGGGCTTAGAGATATCGCTCTGGTGTCTTCTTCTGGTCCTAGCATCTCTCCACATTGCATAAGAAAGGCATCAGGCCTTGAGCCACTGTTTCAATCACCTCAGAGGCTGATCGAGCCACCTTAACCCATCTGTGCCACATGGAGGCACTTGAGATGCCTTGAAATGAGGAAAGCACTGGCTGAAGAGAATAAATACCATCCTGGCATTGCCTCGCGCTTGTCACAGCGTTACAGGGCCAGGACAAGGCAACATGTCCCATCTCCAGACAGCATTGCATCCTCCAGGTACAGACACATGAACAGACAAGTCTGAGGCAGCTCTCCTGCCTTCCTCTCACTGCTGTCTACCTTGACATTAGTGATATTACACCCATACATTCCCCATGAGTGAGTTCTTCCCTAGTTCCACAGGAAACACTGAAAAAGATGGGCAGAGAAGGATGAGTGCAAGCTTTGTGTCCTTCCTGGCCTGGCCTGGAAAGACTCTGATGGTGGACCATCAATCCGCCTTGTCACCAGGGGTGCCAATTAACCAGAGTAAAGTGCCTCTGGGTGATAAGCAAATCCAGTCGTTGACCTTATGAGGACTGAGCGATAGCAGGACAAGTCTTTAACTTGACAGCTTAGTGGGCAGCACATGACAAGTCCCTGTTGCCGGAGGCCAGCTGCCTTTTCCCAAAGGTTCCCTGTCTGCTTTTTAAGCCCATGGTCCAGTATTTTGGTGGTGATTTTGCTAATTCTCAAGGAGTGGAAAAGGGTGAGCGTCGTTTTCTCATGATCATTGTGTTTTTCCATCCCTGCTGTCTGCTGACCCATCTTGCAAAAGTTTTGCCATGACTTCTGGCACAGCAGATGTCTTGCAGGCTTTTAAAATAGTGACACATAAGGACATTTGCCAGAACACGTATGTCAAATTGCTCGCCAGTGTTTTGTCCTTAAATATGCTGTAGGGTGACATCCCCTTGTCTAATGCAAATGTATTAAATACCAGATTTTTGCGAAAACTAGCCCTCAAAATGAGTCACACCATACCATCATGTGCTGGCGTTCAAAGTAGCTGGGCAAACCTGGCTTGCTCTGCAGATCCTTCAGGATCGCTCAGCCGTGCTATTTAGCTGCCCAGGGTTGTACATGGTGGCAAAGGGAGGGAATAATCTGTCCCCTACATCCATCATTGTCAGGAAAAGCAAACCCGGATGTATCATGTAGCAAACTCAAGGATCTTTCCAACAGGGATGATAACAAGATCAAGATAGGAGTATCTGAGGAGGTCTCCGGCACCGGGTCGAGCTGGTTCTGCTAAGGGGCAGGCGGATGGAGGAGGAGGAGACCTCTGGAGTCCTCCCAGCCCTGGGACCCACACATCTGCGCACACGAAAGATGTGACGATGAAATCATTTTGCTGCTCCCTCAGGCTTCTCACCCACAAATTCCCCCCATCAGATCCCACTTCTTCTATACGTTTCTGGCAAGAAAATGCATACTTTGAAAAAAAAAAAGGATAAAAAAAAAAAAAAGAAAACCCCTCAGTTTGCTCTCCGTAATGATACCAGATATCCTGCCAACAAAAATACAAACCCTGAAATGGATCTAGTTCTTTTCCCACATTTTTCTAAATATAAGGTCTGAATAGCAGCTCCAAGCTCTCACTTGGAAGGAAAGCTGCAGCCCAGTGCTGGGGTTTAAGTCAGCAGGGAGATGATTGCCTCCGGCGGTACCTCAAGATTGCAACCCAGATGGGGGGTTTCCCTGCAAGTTGCTGCTGGTCGAGCTGCTCCACCAAGGCTGAAGCACATAGGAAGATGTGTGGGGCCAGCCCAGGCCGGCAGAAGGCCGTTTTGTTGCATTCAAGCCAGTGGGAGACTTTTGTTGGGACAAGAAATGGAGCAACATCAGCAAGGTGTTGGGATCCTTGAGGTCTCTGGGTAGACTGGGCCACCAAGGGGACTTACAACCAGGTGAGCAGCCTCTGCTGACCTCAGCTGCCTCCCAGGGGGTTCCGTCTGGCTGTATTTTGATCAGATCCCAAAGGTGCCCACCTGTGTCCTTATGAATTGTCTTCAAAAGGGCAATGGGCAATTCCGAGTCATGCATGGGAGTGGAGCAGTCACACCGCTCACATCAGGCGTTTCTAGTAGGTAACAGAGGCTCTTTCTAGTTTCCCTTCCCACTGCTTGGATTGCAACAAAAAATTAAAAAAAATTAATTAAAGATAGAAGAAGAATATAACCTTGAGAAAACAGAAGTGATTTTTTTTTTTTATATTTGTGCATGTGCAGTTCATCCCCCTCAGGTCTTGTAGAGTCTGGGATGGAGACCACAGGGATTACAACCCAGATGTGCACAGGTATCAAGAGGATATAAAGCTCCTGATGAGTTCAGCAGCATTTGGGGTCAATGCAGCTTAATGCGTGCTGTAGAAGACCAAAGTATATGCATTTCTGATTGCTTCAGCTCTTTTTAGATGCTGTTGAATTGCTTGTGGCCTGCCTGGGGCACTCTGGGGCAGGGGTATCACTCACGGGTGGTATGGATGAACCTGGGAGCATCGCAGGCAAGCTCAAGACCAGGTGGGGAATATATGTATATATGTAATGAGCAACCCTCTCAGTGGGTTGGGGTCTACATTAAAACCTGAATTTCTGTGTGTTTCCAGCTGTACTATCCTCCTGTGGCCTGCAAAGCTTGATTGTCTTCCACCCACACTTTCATCAGGTCCTTTTCAGGCTCTTTTCCAGGGCTTGGATGATATTAGGTTTACAGGATCATCCACCACCTCCCCTTCAGGTTGTTCCCATTTGGTCCCTTTGCTCCTCCTGCCTTAGCAGGAGCTGGGGAGGTTGGAGATGCCATGGGTCCGGAATCACAGCCCATACAAAGCCTGGCTTCTGGCCCTGGAGGGGAAGGATGCACCAAGGAAGCCTAAAGAAAGCTTTCTTGGGTGCTGGAGGTGGGAGTGTCATACACGTGGGAGCTCCTGGGTGCTTCCTCAAGCCACACTTGTCAAACACAGTGTCTGTTGAAAGAAATGACCTTTTTTCCAACGACCTTTTGGAAAAGGTCACCATTTTGGAAACGGTGCTTTTTTTTTTTTTCAAAGGACATTGGAAAACACTGATTTTTTTTTATTTTTTTTTTTATGATTTCTCTTTTTCCCCTCCATTTTCATTTTTTCCCTCACTCTCTTCTTTATTTTCCATTTTCAGTGCCTGGATCCTCCAGTTCTCCCAGTAAATGAAAATGTTCCATTGAGTGGGAAGCTGCAGGGATGTGTCTGGGTGAAGCCTCCCAGGGATGTCTGGCCCCGAGCTCGGTGGGAACGGCCACTCATTCACTCGCAGCAGACTTTTTTAGTGTGGCAGTCGCTGAAAAGTGCCTGCTATCTGCCTGCCCTGTTTCAAATGTAAGTCAAAGTCATTCAAAACATTCCCTGTGTTTTTTAGCTCATAAAACTGCTGAAGTACATCCTGTACAGTGAACAAATTACTCAGCTTTAAGCAGATATTTATGCTAATTATCCATGGGAAGCTGTTTCTGCCATTGTAGTTTTTCATCTGCTGGCATAATATTCGAAAGGTTTTATGTGGCGTTAACTATCAGCAGTAAAATCCCCCGAAAGTAACATGAGAAGGAAGAATCTGCTCTGCATACATTTATTTTCTTTAAATGTTCTTGATTTGCCATCTATGCGATGGAAGTGTTTACACTCGGCACTCCCTCCCCATCACTACAGCAGCCTTCTCTCCCTGCCGGCTCTTGCTTCAGTTTATTTACCGAAGAATATTCATATTTTGTAAATCCCAGGTATTTATTCCCTTGATTATTTTGGCATGGTGCGTTTTGAGGATGTTTGCTTTGTTTTAAGCAAATCCTTTTTCTGCCTTTGAAAAGCAGAGCACTAGTAAAAACAAAGGCAACAGCAATATTTGTTAATGTAAGTCCACGCTCCTAAAATATTTATTCTTTTTTCATATGAAGAAGATTAAATGCTTGCAAAATTCTACAGACACATGCACATATTTGACCCAGAAGGACGTCTCTTGGGATTTGTAACAGCAAATGTGTGTTGAACAAAACGTCTTGGCCCTGTACAAACTTACTTTGTGTTCTAAAAGCCAAAAACTTCATTTTAGCATGACCTTAGAAGAATAGTGATACTTTTAGTATTTCCTGGTATTTGGTGCAAGGAATGTTTTTATTTGAATGCAGATGTCATTTGGTTTACAGGAAGGATTTGGTAACATGTCCATGCCAGTACTGCACTTATCCCAAATTTCCTGCTATGGAGGAAGAACATATGTCAAAGCTCACTGTTTGTTAAATTGAAAAGATTCAGTACACCAGAAGCTTCTCTTCTAAACATTGTGACTTTGTGCAATTTACAGAATGTTCTATCTCCATTAAACAATAAACCCTTGACCCCTGGAGCTGGCTTTCAGGATCCTGCTATTTGAGAAGGTAGACATAATGGATGGCAATAATAAATGAAAAGTTCAAGAGGTTAAGAAAAACTGTTTAATTATTTCTCTAGAGCGTGGGCTGCAGAAGAACTGCATATCTGCCTTCTCTCTTGCAGAAACCCTGCAAGGAATGACTCCGGCAGTGCAGCCCGGGCAGGGTATAAAGCAGGTTGCTGGCCCTCAGCTGTGTTTATGAACAAACGGTCTCTAGATACTCTTCCATCTCTGAACCTTTCAGTTTTCTGTGAGTTAACTCCCTGCCAGCAGCGAGCCCGTGCCAGCCCCACAAACCTCAGCATCTGTTTTGCAAAGATCTTTTATTTGTTAGCATGTGAAAGCTATTGCTCATGTGTGCTTCCCAGCTGTGGTGGACTCGGGCTTAGTATCTTTAAAGAAATCTTTGCCTTATTTGCTCGTTAAAGGCAGACACACACAAAGCAGCGCCTTCTCCCCTCGTTACGTGCGCCTGTAACTCAGCCTCTGCTAACAGGTCACCATCGTTCCCTGCCTTTCCTCTGCGTTAGAGCACATCCAGGACAAACTTCGTTACGAGAAGAAAATGAGCAGGCTTTTCCTTCCTCCCCTCGAAGGGGCATCTCTCTGGGTTTTTTTTTTTTTTTCACGCTCCTGTTTGGTTTCTGTCACATCGCTCGCTGCGTTCAATTACTACTGGCTTTATCATGGGACCGAAAGCCCCGAGCTAAAATCATCCTCCGGTTACGCAAGTCACTGTACAAACACCCAGGGAGAGAAAGGCTGCTCCAAAAACATCCACGGCAGGGCAAGGGGCGAGGGCAGGGACAGGGCTGAGGAGTCATGCCCAAGGTCACCCAGCACATCCAGGGCAGAGACCCAAATGGGAGCCAGCTCTTAAGGTCAGACCCTTGGCCACCTGCCGATGAGAATTTCCTTCTCATGGACACGCTGTGCCCTCCACCGTGGTGTCTCTTGGGACGTCTTCCATGTGGATGGACTGTGGCAGGGCACAGGTATGGGGTTGGATGCAGTGGTAGGGTTACCCAAGGAGGACCTGGAGTATCTCCACCCTGATGTATCTCCCCAGTCTGCTTCCAAGGACAAATGCTCTGCTCTGGGGTCACAGCTTGCCATGCAAGATGCCCAGTGCCCTTTTTTGCATCTTGCATGGCTCGAGGCCACCTCTGAGGGTGCTTTGGAAATGGGAAGTCATCATTTAATGCTGAGGCCAGGAGATGGAGCAGATCCTCCTTTGGGGGTAAATCAGCTTGTATATGTAACCTCCAAGAAGCCAGAACACTCTGCACTGGCTAGAAAGCTGCTCAGTTTTTTTTTATGACAGCTTTTGAAAGAGTTTTAAAAGCTTTTCACGTTCACTTTCTCCTAAATGCCTTGATCTGCAACTTATCCTATCAGGAGTCATTTTCCCAGGACAGCCCTTGTGCAAGAAGCATGGTTTGACTTTTTTCTTTTTAAATAAGTTTCCCCCACATCAGCTTTCCCTCTCTGCCTACTGTGTTGGATATGAAAGCATCCCAAACACAATCCTCTGGTCTCCCCACAGCTCCGTCAAGTGGGTGGGAAACGAGACGTCAGGTTGTGACCCTGGTGGGACCCTCTCTGTTTAAATAAACAGTCCGGGTTTCATGTAATGTTATACTCCATCATGAGCCCTGGAACAATAACAGTGCGGGAACCGTTCACGTGACTCCTCCGGGATACACCAACAAACAGAAGGAGCGGTGAGCATTGGTGGCTCGTGCTGCGGGTTGGATGGGACATGGTCTCAGTCTGCTGCCAGATGAGCAAAACGGCTTGCCAGAGCCACCACCTGTAAAGCAAGAAATAAGAAAGCTTGAGGTGGAAGATTGTTTTGGCCCAAAGTAAGTTCTAAGAAAATGTACACGAGAACGTGGTTTCCAAGTGTAGATGTTAGGCAAGAGGGTTTTGTTTGTGGCAGTGGAGGGGGTCATCCCCAAAATGTCTTTGCAAGATGTCTCCTTTTGCACTGCTTGAGCTTGTGGTGCAGCCTCCAGCCTGGGTTTGGTTTCTTTCCACAGGGAGGCTGGTTTTGGTCCATTCACCATAGTGATAGGCTCACTTCTTGCAGCCTGTAGGTGTTGAAAAAAGCCCCCAAGAAGTCCACGGAGGTTGGAGGTGTCACGAAGTGAGAACGCAGTCTGGCCAGGCCAGTTGCACTGTGTACGGGGCATGGGAACTCATCCTGGCAGAATCACCAAGGCAGAGGATTTTCTCCTCTCTGTCATAGACCTGGAGTACGTGCCATTTTCCTCACACTGGCTACTTCTGCGAGGAGAAAGCCGTGGGATTTTGAGCTTCCTTGGTAAATTCCCCATCAGCTAATGACTAAAATAACGATTCCCCACCCTGTCCCCTCCCTTCCCCTTGTGGGTGTGGTGGGAGAGCAGTCAAAACCTCTCATTTCCACTCGAGAAGGTGTAAGGAGGAGCTTTGGCTCACGGTAAAAGCTGTCCCCATTTGCCCTGGCTGTCGGCAGTATCTGGCCCTTTGGCCTGGGGAGGTTCAAGGAGACCAAATGGGATCATGCTCAGGTCCCTCCCTTGGATGCTGTTGGCCACACAAGCTGGCAAGCCCCAGGCTGGGAATCTTTCACGGCCTTCCTCTCCGGGCGTGCTGAGTACCTCTTGGTTCCATGCCACCAGGGCAGCTCCCCATCCACCCAGCATCCCACCAGCACCCATCCAACCCCAGCACACAGGAGGCTTTGGGCCGTGTTTGAACCACTCAGTGCAGCCCCAATGAGAGATTTAGGCACCTGGACTCACAAGATCCTTCCACCTTTCCCTGTGGGTGATGTGTCCCATACCCTTGTTGCTCCTCTCTGGAGTGCCTCCACCTTTCCTGGACCCAAAGCCCAGACAGTATTGCAGCTCTGGGGGGACCCTGGGGACTTGTCTGGCTTAAAGACCTTGCTCCTAATTACAAGTCATGGTAGGATGTCTGCACTGGTGACTTTGCTCAGCTTGTGGCTGTTTCCTGGGTTTACACAATTGCAGATTATGTGCAGAACCATCTGCTTGTCTTGTATTGATTCATGTCCAGTTTTCAAGGCTCTCGTTGCCTTGCTCACAATGAACAAAAAGATTATGCTCGTGTTGGGAAAGATTTGCAGGAATTTGTAGGAACTGGGGCAGCCCATTTACAAGTGTGCCTGGACCCAGAGCAATGCTCATGTTCCTGTAGCCCCAACAGTACGGTCTTTACACTCTTCCACCTCACAGTGAGGAAAGAGGTGTACAAGTTCCCATATCAACGTGGTTCTTTCAAATGGTGAGCGTGGCCAAGCTGTCACAGCCCCCTCTCTCTCTTTGCAAAGGAGCTCATTTGGTCTTCAGCCAAACGTGACCAGCTGATGCAAGGGGAACCTTCCATCTCAACTCAAAACCTCAGCCGAAAAATATTCCTCCTCATGCCAATGTCATCAGCTGCAGGCTCCCTGTCTCCAGAGCTCCTCAGGCAGCTTTCCCGTCGCTGCAGGCTAAGAGGTACAAGCAAAGCGAAGGTGGCAACTGGAGAAAGCCCTGAGGTCACCAGTCCCTCTTGAAAGCAAAGGACACATGTTAAGTTTCTTCTCAGGAGATTTTCCTTTTATTTTCTCTTAGTGGGGTGGACCCTGAAGCACACAAGACCCATGGATGCGGCAGTATATGACTAAATCCCATGGGTTCTTTGCTTTCCACCACATGTCAACAACAATGTCCCTCTTCTACAAAGCCACCCTTCATCCAGCCAGGGCAGATACAGACCAACCATGCTCATGGTTTTCTCTTTTTGAGTGACTTGGGAATCGCTGAGGTCTCTAGTTTCTAAGCAATAGGTGACACCACATCTTGGCAAGTTGACAACAGAGCAAACCAACCATGATGGCAAATTTTCTGCTCCTGCAAGTGCATATGGAGGAGACTGGCAGTGGTGGTGTGACACCCCCACCAGGAAATGTCCCTTGTCACCTTAGCACAGTGGCATCAGGAGGGAGTTTTGGCAGCTTGCAGCTCTGCCAGAGGAAGGAGGGGGAGGTAGGTGGCTCAGGAGGTACAAACCTCTTAGGGACACCCTGGCCGGAGGAAAGCCAATGAAAATAATGACTCATTTGACCCCTCACAAGACAGCCAGCACCCAAAGTTTTCCACGCAGTGTTAAAAAACACCACGCACTGGCCTCAAATCACGTCGGCCATGCCAGACTCCCACCTGTTTATGTGGAAAACTTTATGCACCCAAAGCATGAAATTTTTCAGCATAATATGTTGGGTGGATCAAGGTTTCCATGTGCTGCAGCGCTGTCAAAAAAATGGTGTCTTAGCCAACACAGGACGATTCAAGGAGGGCACAGAAAGTTTGAGTCTTTGTGAACTCGTTTGCAGAGAGTCTCTTGCTCCTCAGGCACTCGGAGACCTCTCACCTCCTGCCCTTTCGTGCAGAGAAGTGCTGCCGATTCAAGGCAGCTCTAGAGGATGAAAGAAAAGCCCCGTTCCAGCGCTGCTTTGCAGCTGTGCCCTCAGGGAGTGAACCTCGACAGGGGGACCTTCTAGCAACTGAGAGAGTGATGGGTACAAAACTTGGCACATGTGACAAAACAGAGAGTTGACTTTGGTAAAACGGGGCAAGAGGCAGGATCTAAAAGCAGGAGAGCAGGTGATTAGAGAGCCCGGGTAGGTAAGAAGGTACGTGGACTCCACGCAAATTGTTGGCCCCCAAGGATGAAACACAAACGTCTTCTCTCAGGAGAACTGCCCAAGTCCAGGAGCAATGTCAGGACTCATGGTGATTGGCTTTAAGTTAGGATGAGAGGCTTGTCTGAAGAAACTGAGAAGCTACCTGGACAACGGCAACAGCACTCAGATGCTCTGGAGCCCATGAACGTGGGATGTGGTTCAACCTCCCAGACAAGTCTTGAGCAAGGGCATTGAGCATCCCGATCCAAACTTCAGTCTTCCTTGCTGCCATTTGAACACTTGCCCCATATCCCATCCCCTGCATGCATGGAGAACAGAGCATTTCCTTCCTCTTTACAGCAACCTTTTTTTGTATTTTTCCTTCAGCCAAGGAATTGCAGAACGGTTCCGGCTGGGAGGGACTTGGCAGGTCTGAAGCTTAAACAGGGTCAGCACTGAAGTCAGATCAGTTTGCTCAGGGCTTTTCCAGTCACACCTAGAAAACCTCCAGGGTTTTGCTCTCCAAATCCCTGACTGGCATTAAGTCCCCGTATGAACTTTCTGTTCCCAGGCTGAACAAGACCTGATCCTTCTACATCTCCATATAGGATGTGCTCCAGCCCATCATGGTGGCCGTCTGCTAAACTCAGTCCAGTTTATCAACATTTCACTTGTACTGGGGACCCAAAAATAAACACCACATCCTGGTCGAGGTCTTACGAGTGCCCGATAAATGGGAATAATCACAACCTCTCATCTGCTTGCTGTGCTCCTGTTATACACTTCTCTCTTTACTTGTCAAAATTTGCTATCGGTGCCACAGCAAGCAGCTAGAAAAGCTCCAGGCTCAAATAATTTCCAAGAGCAGAATGCAGTTGCGCTTCTCAAGCCCAGAGCAAGAAAGCACCCAATAGTAATAATAAAAAGTGATGTTATTTGACTGAAAAATACATGCCCCAATTACTACAAATTCCGGTGATGAATTCTCCTGGTAGAGAAACCACGCTGCGAAAGGCTGGGCGTCCTGGGGACAGTCACAGTAAAGCAATGCATTTCTTCTTTGATACATTCTGCTCTTGGAGATTGCTGGGTTGAACTCTAAGTTGATAGAGGTCCTGGGACCGCAGCAGTGAGTGACAGCTTTGTTAAGCTATGATTGATGACTTTGCTACCAAATTCTGATTAATGTTTCCTTCCAAACCCTCCTGGCCCTTGAAATATGCTGTCCATTAGCCCCTGCCAATATCTGCCTAGAATAACTTTCTTGCTGTGATAGGGGTTGTGTGATTATAGTTATCTAAACGTGTGAATAATTGGGAGGTTATGCCATATTACATGCTTCATCAAGTTCTCTATTCAAGTCTCAGGGAAACATTTGAAGTTCAACACTATGTCTCAATTATGCTTGAATTTCTGGCAAGGGAAAAAAAAAAGTCACATTAACGAAGCTGTCAAAAACACATTCTGCTTTAAATTTCCTGGGACAATTGGACAATGAAACTTGCTCAGTGAAGAGCTGCCTTCTCCTTGCACTATTAACAGGCTCTTGAATTTATTGAATTTCTTTCTTGCTTAGGCTCTGAAATTAGATCTTGATAAAAAGGAGTTGTGCAGCAAATGAGAAAGCTCTGTAAACAATAAATTCTGGGCTGAAACATTTGTCTCCAGACAGTCTATATGGAAAGCGGTGCAGTTCTGTTGGGGTATGTAATGAGTTTGCACTGTAGTGATATTTGTAAATTATAAAAGGAATAAAATAGGTCTGTCACTGCAGCTCTGGTACAGTATTCTCGCTACTGAAAGCAAGACTTTATTCTTATGTGTACTCCGGAGCACACAGCTCTGGACTGGGACACTGGCCTTCAGGATTTTAATGGGGGGACAAACCTATCTATATTCAGACACATCCCTTTGAAATTTCAGGAGCAAAGAGCGAAGTGTTATTGTAGAACTATAGATGTCAGCACTGGACACCATCACGGGCTGTCTGAGGGAGAGCTGGACTTCTAACAGGGAAGCCAGACCCCCCAGCTGGTTTTTATCCTGGTGACAACAACCCTGTGTACTGGCGGAATACTCTGCCAGGACAGGGGAAACTGGCATGAGCTGAGGCCCAGTGCTAGCAAATACCAACCAAGAGATGGCTGGAAAAGCCCAAGAGGTGCCCAAGAAGGGGCAGGAGGACAACAATAGCCACCGCCTCTTCAGCTTGTTCTGCCCCTGTTTCCAGTGACAGACTGTTTTGGGACTGGGAAGTCACCACTGAGTTTGTTGCAGTAGAGGGAGATGACACCATTAGACAAACCCCTTTTCTTTTAAGACAGCATTGAGGAGTTTTTCTTTGCACAGCTTCTCCATGGAGTGGAGGCCATCTGCATATCACCTTCCTGCCCAGTACATTGTAATTTTGTGAGGATGAAGGGCTACTACTCCACCATTATGGAGTCCAGGCAGGGACTTGTTCATGGGCATTCATATAGAGGTTGTATAAGGTACAACTGGGCAGGAGCACCAGTGGTGCCAGAGCAGGAGTGGTGGATAATGTTTTATGCTCTCACTCTATGTCTGCTGAGCAGAGGCCACCATCTGTGGCAGCTCCCCAGCCCACAGGTTGGGAAGGATGGCTGTCCAGTACCAGTTCACCCATGAGATGATGGCAGAGCCAGTCCCATGCCTGCCCTGGGGCTTTCCCAGTGCATCAAGCAGCTGTGCCACCAGGACTGACACAACCAGGGCCATCTCCTCGCAGCCTCGGTGCCCTGCTCTCGCAGTCGGAGGGCAGGCTCAGCAGCCAGGTCCACAAGCTCAGATCATGAAATCATCTTTGATAGGAACAGGAGCCACGTGGGTGGTAGCACTTCCCTATTTCCCCCCTCTTTAGGGGGGAACTTCCCTTCTTCCCTTGGGGTGCTCCTCGCTGCAAACCCCCACAGTGGACATCCCCTCTCCAGCAAAGGGCTGGCCATGCTGCTTCTTGCCATGCAGTAATGCATGCAGACAAGGGGGTGAAAGGCTGCAGAAAAATCTTAGCAAGGTGAATGAGAGAAGACGGGCCAAGCTTATTTATCTTTCCTGAAATATTGCAAAATACATCCAAGGCTTGGCCTACAGCAAAAGCACAGGCAGTGAAGAAATCTAAAGCGTGCAGATGCATTGCATACTAGCACGGAAAAGTGACAGCAAGACAGGGCCAAAACAGGCCAACCACACTCCCTTGGGAGTCTAGGAAATAAGTGAATCAAAGAGGGCTTGGGGCCAAAACAGGCCAAAAAAGGATCCCTCAGGAGTCCAGGAAATAAAATGAATCAAAGTGTGTTTGGGGCTGATACAGGCCAACCACAATCCCTCCGGAGTCCAGAAAATGAATTTAAGTCTTGTCTGGGCCAAGACAGGCTATTAAACTTTCCCCCACCACAGAGCAAGTCAGCTGTTAGCTGAAGAAAGTGGGGCCATTCTGCCTTAATACAGACAGGACCCCAGAGCAGATGTCAGCAGCCTTCTGCTCATCCAGTCTCCCTCCTGACACATGGTACCCTGTGACACATGGCTGGTGCTTTGGGCTAGAGTCACCTCCTGGCCAGGACCCTCTCTCTGTAAATTCTCTTTAGCTTTGCACAGTCCCTCAATGAGCTCATCTGCCATCTTCCAGCATTGCCCTTGAGGGCCAGCTCTAGATGTTTGGGGCCAAGAGTTGTCCTGGCATTCATTTGCTCATGGCACTGTTGACCATGCTCATGGCAGCGCTGGCCATGTTTGCAGCAGTGTTGCCCATGTTCATGGAGGTGCTGGCTGTGTTTGTGGCAGAGTTGACGTGTGAACTGCAGCCTTTAAAGAGGAGCAGGAATAAGTTGTTTCCACCATTCTAGGCAGCCATGTGGGCCCATAGATACCAGTGGGGAATGCCATGTTGACTCCAGGTTTTCATACTCAGCAGCTCCTCCTTCAGCATGTGCTGCAGAGCCCTCAGGAGTCCTGGAACTTCAGCAGGATAAATGGGATGAGGCAAAGAGCTGTAGCCCCTTTCTCAGAGTGAGGGGAGATGGACATTTTCATGGGGACCTGCTAGATTACCCCACCAACAGCAGCTGATGGTCCTGTCTCCCTCATTATGCCTTTTTCTGGGTATCCTTCATTTGGGCATCTCCATTTGAGGATTTCTGGGGGGTTTGGGGTTTATTTTTTCTTGGCAAACAGCCATAACCGCAAACCATGGGGGGCCTCAGCACCTTCTCTTGGAGGCTGTCACCGCTATCGCTGAGGGGTCAGGAAGGGAGTAAAGCTAGCGGCCGCTTCATTTTATCCATGAAGCAAATGGCGGGTAAATGGAGAATAAATCAGAGGAGGTACTGACAGTCTGCAGTCAGGCACCGGGATTTACTGCTGCAGAAGGTTTATTAATAGAGCTGTGGATATAGCAGCACTGTCTGTAAAGGGCTGTGGGATAATTTAATGACCAGCAAGGACAGAAAGCTGAGATAAGGATAACTGTAGCATCCATATTAGCAGTGTTTCTTCTCTGTGGTGGTGTAGCTCCCTCTGAAGGTCCAGCCAGAGGTGAAGTAAATCATAGCCTCACCTCGGGTGTCCCTGTCCTGTGTCTCTCCATTAAGGGAAATCGCTATTTACTAGTGAGAAAAGTCTTAGATACCAGCACCCACCTGAGGGCTGCAGGCAGTCAAGTGTCCCCTTAGGCTGAAGGACAGAGGGGGACCATGGAGGTCCACCAGGACAAGACAGGCCTTTAGAGGTAGACATGCCACCAGCTGTGGCTGGTGCTGCACCTCTGGAGGGAGGTTGGAGTGAAGAGAGAGACAAGCTCTGCCAGTCAATACTTAAAATGGGACTTTTAAGTAAGTGACCTAATCTTAGTCACCCCTGAAAGCCATAAACAGCTCAGGCAAGGTCATGAGGAGTCTCCTATGAGATACCTGCTGCTAAAAATGCCACCATCACTCATGTCACTTTTGGTGACCTCCAGAGCAAACAGTTTTCTTTGCTTCACAACAAGCTTTACCTTCTTAAAATGAACTGGGAATACAAATTTGGCACCTCTGGGGTTTCTCTCAGCCTTTTAGCTTTGGGTCAAATTGCTACTGAGTAAAGGAATTTCTATGGTAGGAGACAGAGATGGAGGCAGAGTCACAAGCAACCACTCTGTGTCCCAAGCTGGGTTTATTGGTGCCTCTTTTCCTGATGGACACACTGAAGCAAAGTGTACGAATCATTCCCCTCTGTGATGATGCAGTAAGTGAATTGATCCGGAGTTGATAACACAGCCTGTTAAAATAAGTTTCTAGAATTAAACTGAATTTTCTGGATTAAAACTGCAAATCCACCCAATGCAGCAAAATCTATGCGAACCCCTTTTTATTTGGTTTAGCAGTGGACAATCCCCAAAGTCTTCCTGGGGGAAGTCAAAAACCACATGTGTCTTGTAATTAGATCTAAATGATTATGAAATTTTGGGAAATTGGTGTTTATGACACCTGCTGAGGTACACTTCCTCCTCCTGCTGAGAGACGACAACGCAGGAAAAAGACCAAGCCTAACTTGTCTGACCTCCTCCTGACCTACGACAAAATCACTCAAGACAATTTAACTTGAAAAAGTGATGGGCTCCCGGTTGTTTGTTGAACTGAAGAAAATCCGTTTTCCTTCCAAGTACTAATTTTGATTATTTTGCGTCTTACTTCTGTGGAGAATTCGGAGTTATTTTGAAACCACAGGTGACACGACCTGTTAAAACCGGGATTTAAGCATTGGTTTTATGCAGCAGATGGATAAACTATCAGTCACTCGCCTGTAGGTGGAAAAATCTTTGCTTAAGCCATTAACACTCCCTAGTGTAATACTACCTGTGTTAAGCAAAGGGAAATCTGTTTTCTTACTGCGACCTGATATTGGGAAATAACAGGAGGAGATAAGCTTTATAACAGCACTGGAAATGTGTCTGTGGTAATAAATGAGACACGCAGCAAAACTGTCCTTGCTGCTCAGCCCGCGTTGGCATGGCTCTGGCTGCCCCGTTGTCCCACAAGGAGTCTGGGGGCAAGATGGTCCTGGGACAGGTTACAGACAAAAGGAAGAAGAGAAGAAGAGCATCGTGTCTCATCCTCTGGGCTTCCACCATCCCTCCTGCCGTTTTCACTACGGTCTGGGGGAGGATGCCCCAATTAATGCGGCAACAGTGATAATGTGACTACAGCCGGTCGCGGCTCTTGCAGAACACCCGCCGGCTGGGGCACGCTCCTACCGCTACGGAGAGCACTGCTTTACAGCAGAAATTCTGTCCTTAGCTGCTCCCGCTCATTTCCGCGCACTCTGAGTGTCCAGATCCAAGAGGGGGATGGCTTCCAAGGAGAGGAAGCACAGATGTCGGGAAATCCAGGAAGGAGGCTCATCTAAGTATTTAAATATGTAGCTGCTTAAGTGCATGGCTTACCCATGGAAACTTGTGCTTCTGATAGGCCCCATCCAATAGTCACTGAAGTCAATGAAAAGACGCCCCTAGAGTCAGATGAGGTTAAGCTGCACTTGGAGAAACAAACGTTTATGCTCCTTTGAAATGCGTATACTTAAAAAGCCGTAGCC
Source organism: Tringa tobata (assembly GCA_033628505.1). Lineage (NCBI taxonomy): Eukaryota > Metazoa > Chordata > Aves > Charadriiformes > Scolopacidae > Tringa > Tringa tobata. The sequence goes on from JAHREE010000484.1 coordinate 403,811, forward strand.
CATCCATCCATCACATGGCCCTTGACTTCCACATTTCCCCCGAGTTATTGGTTTCCATGCTCCAAACACGTGCCTGTTTCAATGCTACTGGCTAATCTCACTGCTATTTGCTGGAAGGGATTTCTGTCTAGGAACTAAGTGAAGGTCGGGGGGTGAGGGAAGGATGGTGTTCAACTTATTATACCTTTTTTTCTTGTGGTTCTCTCTGTGTTGGTTCCTCCCACACGGACAAAAACAACAAAAGTGTGCTTGAATGATGATGATGAATTTGGCCAAGGTTTCAATCTTTTTCCCTGTAAGTGAGCAAGTGTAGTGCTGCCCTGGACATTATATCTGCTAGAGTGGTCATTTGCTATTTTCTATCTTATTCCCAACTAAGAATTGTAGGGCTCCTGTTTCCTCTTCCAAGTTCATGGGGATGGTGGGACACACAGCAACGTCCTTATCGTCTCTTGCCTCTTGACACATCTGCAGCAAAGACTGCGGAGGTCTGGGAACAGCTTCCCAGAGCACCACATAGTGATTGTAAAACATAATCCCACCCCCAAATTTAACAAGCTCCTTCTTCAAACTAAAGAAAGAGGAGCCTTTTGCCATTGGTACCCTAAGAAAGTCATTCCAGCATTCTATCTTTCCAGAAAGAGAGAGAGGGGTTTCCCAGACTCTTGTGTTAATTTGTCTGGTGATAGCAGGACCAAACTTTTGAAGACTGAGGACAGAAGGTCTTTGGCACTCGAGGTGGCCATGGTGTTCCTGGTACTACTGTTGAAAAGGCCAGAGGTTAGCACCCATAGTCGAAAGCCATTGCCTGTGGAAGGGCTCCATCCATCATTTTCCATGTGAGTTCAAGCATCTGCACGGCTCAGGCAGCAATCCTCCCCAACATACACCTAGGCACCTCTCAGCCAAGCCAGCTGTGATTTCTGGGCCAGGGCATGGCTTTCTTCTCTGCATGGAAATATGTTTAATTTTCCCCCACCATTGAACCCCTAGTGTACCCAAGTACATGGAAGTCTGACCCCAGGAGTAGTTAGTGGCTGTGTAGAGGGTTCACCTTGTACAACACCATGGGCTTTGAAGTGTTGAGTGTGGCAGGTCCCCCACCAGTGCTGGGTCCATCGCTGAGCACCTCGGGTGCCTGGGCTCCAAGAGCCAGCCCAGCACTGCACAGCTGGGCTCTGTCCCTCAAGATATAACCCAGCTCAGAGATGCTAACGTGCTCCGGTGGCTTAACAGTCTCTCTCCTGACCAAGCACTGGTGCAGACATGTACTTACACTCAGGGGTATGCATTTCCTAAAGCAGCGTGCATTTTTACATTTCCTTCCTTCTCTTTTTCTCTTTTGCAGCCGTGAAGGCCAAATCCACAACAGACATAAATCAGATATGCAGAGCTTAGACCCGGAGTTTGTCCCAGCTGAAGATCCTTGAGGGATCCAGGGTCTCTGTACCTCGGTTATGCAGGTCCTCAAAGTTCCTGACATGGGAACATTTTCCCAGCTCTTTCTTATGGAAGACAGGTGAATCCTCTTTTTGTTTTTCCAAGAAATCTCTCTCCACCGATGAATCTCTTCTCTCTCCAAGAATCCTCTCTCCACACTCCCTCCGATGCCCCAAGCTGTTTGTAAGGTGAGGTGAGGACTGTAGGGAACACCCTGACTCTCATCGCGGTGTGACTTAACGGGCTGTGCCTCTCGGAGGCTGCGCCTGAAACAGCCTACAAACGCGAGGAGACTTTTCTCTATTTCCCCCCGCCCTTTCCTCTCCTCTTCCTCCGCTCCTGTTTTCAATCACGGACTGCCCAGGCAGCGCAGTGGTCAGGCTTAAAGACTTGCTAGAACTGGATTCAAGATTTATGAGAACTAGATGTAACCAGGCCTCTCCCAGAGGTTTGGGAAGAACAGCTGGAGTCTGGCACTTTCCATCATGACAAGGACTATTAAAAACTAAGAGTTGAACTGCAAAAGCGGAGGGGGGGT
>JAHREE010000484.1:420778-463795 GCA_033628505.1 Tringa tobata
ATGTGGGCATCCCCCACCGCCTGGACTGGGAGGTGGTGGTGGGGAGAGCTGCCGGTGTCTCTTCACAGGGATTAGGAGATGGACACGGTCTCGGGGTCAGGCCTAAACAGGGAGCGGAGAAGGCCCACGGCCAAACATCTGCCGGGTGCTGGGAGCGGGCACTGGGCTTTGCTGTCTGCAACCCGGCCAGAAGGCCTTGGAACGGCCTCCCCTCCCTTTTCATCCCTCACCCACATCTTCAGCCTTCTCACCGCCTCCCCTCCTCCATCCCCCGTGCCAAATAAATCTCCTTAGAGTTTAAATAAATGCCGCGGTGTCCTAAAAGTCTTGCAGCCTTGGAGAGAAAAAAAAAAAAAAAAAAAAAGAAAAGGAGAAAAAAAAAAAGAAAAGAAAAGGAATTAAACCTGAAAGAGAAATAGTAGATGTGCATCTTCTTCCCTTTGGTCTCTCTGAAGGCTATTAAGTGATGCAGGGTGACTGTGGACAGGTACATGCAAATAATAGGATCAAGGCAGCAGTACAAAGGTTTGTCTCCCAATCTTAATGCAGGTGTGGGAGACACAAACCAGGTGGCTAAAAGGCTCCTTTGTTTGAAGCTGTCAGGAGGAGAAGCTGATAATCTCATGCCTCATCCCTAAACTCTCTTTCAGCCGTGTCAAGGCATCTCCTCACATCAGGAAGTCTGCAATGACATGGCTATGTGCTAAGCTCAGTTAATGTGGTCCGAGGTTTAAACACTTCAGGTTGAAAGTGGATAATTGGTGGTAGTGGATTTTAAAAGCTCGCACAGGTGCCTTTGAAAAGAGGTCAGGAGTCAAGTGCATCTCTCCTATGAGAAATGGTGAGCCTTTCCTAAGGAGATCAAAATTCTTCCACGGAGAGCCCCAGGGCCTTGTAGGAACTGTTATTAATTTAGTTCTGTATGTTCCAAATAATGGAAAAACGATACCACATGTGTACACGCCTAGGAACCGGGGCACGTTCGCTCTGGATAGATAGGCTTTCACCTGGATCCTTAATTAAGTAATCCCCTCTCAACCCAGCACAGGAGCCGCCGTCAGCGGGGCTTCTCCCAACCGGGCACCCGAGGCGGAGGAGGCACCGGGTGCCAACTGGTGGGGGGCTGCCTGGCTTCAGCTCAAACGGGACCCCCGGGGGGGCAAGGACAGACCCCCAGTGAGCATCTCCCTGGGGGGTTCGGAGTCCTGCGATGTCTCTCGCTCGGGTTTTCCAAGTAGCCAAGGGACTGGGGGATGCGGGGTGCCACCCCGTGGGGGTGCTGCCACCCCTCTCCCACCAGCTCTCCCTTTTCAGGGCCACCCTGCGGGGGTCACACATATACACAGCCCACCGGGGGAGACCTCCCTGCCGCAGCCAGAGCCTTGCCTTGGCAAAGCAAAGACCGCAAACACCCAAGCAAAGCACACCTTTCAAAGGCGACCGTTCCCCCGTGTCGCTGCGTTATTTTCTCAAATGGTGCTTAATTAAGGCAAAGCTGGAGGAAATTAACATCCAATTATTTTCTTATGGTGGATATTTTTTTTTTATTTTTTTTTTTTTTGTGTGTGTGTGTGTGTGTGGCAGCCGCAAGCTATAAACTTGCCCAAACAGGCAGCACATGAAAGCGGCTTCTGCCCACGGCATATCGGGTGTCCGAGGCCCCCGCGCTTCCACCGAGCTCTCCCCGTGGAGCCCGGCACCTGCCCGGAGCTGAGGGGAATTTAACAGGGCTCGGTGTGGAGCAGAGACAGCTGGGAAGACCAGGGCCAGAAGAAGCTGGTTCTGTCCCACGTTTGCCATGTGTTTGAATTTGCAACCTGAGCACCCGGGGTGGCATCTGCCAACAAAGCTGAAAATAGCATCGTTATTACTCATATTTGCATTGAAAGTGCAATTCCATCTGCTTTTATAAGTGTTGGCTGTCATTAGCTCCTAAACCCACTGGTGCAGATGCCTCCAGCTTCATCTATGCAAGAGGTTCTTGACTGTGAGGGTGGTGAGAGCCTGGCCCAGGTTGCCCAGAGAAGCTGTGGCTGCCCCATCCCTGGAGGGGTTCAAGGGCAGGTTGGAGGGGGCTTGGAGCAACCTGGTCTGGTGGGAGGTGTCCCTGCCCAGGGCAGTGGGTTGGAACTGGATGATCTTTAAGGTCCCTTCCAGCCCAAACCATTCTATGATTCTAAACAGTTCCTTTGATTTGAAGACCGTATTATTTGCCATTTTGGTGCATGCAGCCCAAAAACACGCAGAGGCAAGGCATCAGGTGTGAACAAGCTTATTTCAACTATGAGACACAGCAAGGAATTTTCTCCTTGAAAACGTTCAGATAGATTTGTTGATATTTTTTGAATGGGATGATACGGGCATTTTTGGCAGCAACACACCTACTGGTACTTCTGGCTGGGTGCTTTGTGAGCAGGTGCTTGTTTTTTACCGACAAAGTCATTCAGATAAAATAGCTGTTCCCATCTGTCCTCCTTAAATCTTTGTCTCTGTTTGTGGCTGGGGACAATTTGGGAAAGATTCCCACTGGTGAAAAGACGTTATGTATTTGTTATTATTATTTGCTGTAAATGTTGTTTGTCTTACAGTAGCACACCAGAGGCTGCGAACAGGCACGAAGCAAAAAATACGGTCCCTGCTCCAGAAGCTTTAAACTACCACAACTCCCCATCCTCTCAACTCAGAGGTCACCCATTTCATTTGAATTTTATACGACATAGTTTGAAACTGAAAATTGCTGGGAAGCAAAACAAAGTGAAGTCTTCACCTTCACAGCACGGACCACAGGAATTATTGAAATGCTTCTTTTTGATTTAGTCACTTACCTGAGAAGCAATGAAACGAATGCTTTCGTGCACAAAGTTTCCCTTTTGACAAAGTGATCTTTCCTGAAGGGACAAATATCTCATTCAAAGACATTTCCCAAGCTCTGGTTGTAAGGAACTTAAGAACAGCACTTTCCCTTTTTTTTTATTAATATTGTTTGTTGGTGAAATGGCTTAATGGCTGCAGGGTCAGTTGACAGATAGGAGGTAACATTGTTCTCCTCCTCCAGCGAATGTAGCGTTTGGCATGACTTCAAAATAACCCTATTGTTTGTCATCTTCTCAAAATACACTATAAAACCCCTGTTAAAAGGAAAGATAACGTTTTCTAAGCATAAGTCAAGTGCCGGGATGCCTTTTTTTAAAGCTGCTTGATGAGAATTAATGGTGTTGGATCTCCTGTTTTAAACACATTTGGCCAGGTTTTCTGGAGGCACCTAATTTATCTTGAGGCTCTTTCATCTATTATCTAACTGTGAGCTTGTTCGTAGCTCATCAGCCATCCTGGTTTTGACAGGGGGCCTTGTGATGAGTAGCCAACAGCGTACTGTGTCGGGGCCGTGCGTATCTCTGGCAGGAAGGTGATGGGAAAAGGCTAACCTTCTGCCACTCCGCCCAGCACTCACCAAAAACAAAAATAGAGCCTTAGATCACCATCACGCATCCCGCCAAGCCCTTCAACGTGGTTCTTGCACCCCAGCATCAAAGCAGACCCTCGCCGGATCAGGCCCACTCAATGGGCAAATGGTACCCTCGTCCCCTTGCGAGAGCTTGGGGTGGTGTCTGGCAAAGTTCCTCCTGTCAAAGGGTCTGAGATACAGAATTGCTTTGGCCAAGGCACAGCCAGTGTCCACGGAGCCATCAGTAAAGAGAAGAAAGCAGCAGAAGTTTTGCAAAACAACAACCCAACCTTATCTAACAAGGGAGGGAAATAAAGCCCTTACGTAAACTCTTGAAATTAAGAGCGATTTTTCCACAGTTCGGACCCAAACAAGAATTATCTGGTACATGATTTAGGACCATCGCAGATGTGTAGATTTTGGGCGTGAGCTCCAAAGCCATTCTGGAATCAGCCGGAGAAGTTTTGCAAAATAAGAGCATCGATGTATGCGAGCGCTTGGAGTAGCAGCTACGAAGCTGCTGGAAAGTTTGTCACCATAACACTGGCTGTTTATACTTTGTGGGGATGAAAGAACAGCTTTCTTCAATTAGGCTTTGTACTTCAGCTGGCAGGCGGGTGCCGATTGTCTAGAACTCCACCTCTCCGTGCAGCTTGTCTCGGGGAGCCGATGGATGCTGCGCACGTCAGCGCGCCCGACCGCCCCGCTGATCCGCTCGGCTCACCATGGGACAAAAGTGGGACACATCCAGCCAGCAACAGCAACCACGTGGATTCAGTTGTGTTGTCCTTTCTGGCCTGGCGCAGCTTTAGAGTCATAGAATCACAGAATGGTTTGGGTCGGGAGGGACCTAAAGGCCACCTAGTCCAACCCTCCTGCCATGAGCAGGGGAATCTCCCACTACACCAGGTTGCTCAGAGCCCCGTCCAACCTGGCCTTGAACACCTCCAGGGATGGGGCATCTCCCACCTCTCTGGGCAACCTGGGCCAGTGTCTCACCACCCGCATCGTAAAACATTTCTTCCTCCTATCTAGTCTAAATCTTCCCTCTTTTACTTTAAAACCGTTACCCCTTGTCCTGTCCTTTCTCGATGCTTTTCCCCTTTAGTCCCTGCTCCGCCCACGTGCAAGGAGTGGACATACCAGGAGAAGCCTGCTGGTTCCTAACAAAGGGCTCACCATCATTTTAAAGCCAGTGGCATATCGTAGGGACAGCAGGCTCTTTCCATCGACTTCAGCAAGTTTTGAATAAGTTGCCTGGATACCTTAGCTATGTAACACAGCATGTGTGACCGGCCGATAGATATCTATTTAATAAGAAACAGTGCATGGGAAGGGAACTGCCTCGATACCAGGGTGGATTTATAAGACACTGATTGCACTCTGTCATGCAGTTTTGCAGATTGAGGGAACTGGGGCCGGGGAGGGGGGGAGGGGGTGTTATGGTTTACCGGAAGCTGATAGCAAAGCCGTGGCAAAAAATCAAAATGCAACACCCATGGCAGCCCTTCACAGGGAAAGCTGCCTTATAAATTAGGATCTAGAGAAATTTGTGATTTTGTCTTGGAATTCCTTCAGAATGAAATGCGTTTCCTGGGTCAAGCCACGAGAGAGAAAAAAAATATGGAGAAACTCTGTGATGAACGAACTATGGTTTATAACAACTGAAAAGAAGCTGATGTCTTTACACCCGAGCAGGTACACGCGTCATGCCTATAGCTCTCTGCTATTTGTCATCTCCCCTTTTCTGTTTGTACCTTTTTCCATAATCAGCCTACAGAAGGGATTACAGAAGACGTGGTTGTTGGTCCCACGTCCTGATGGGGGTTCAGAGACCTGCAGAGGTACAGTGCAACCTTGGGCACTCACATGGCTGATAGTCCCCTGCTGAACCCAGAGGTGGCCGTGCTCGGTGGCCATTTGCATGTGCCAAACAGACTCATCCATAGAGGATGGATGAATACCCCTGGAAAAACATTGCTGTATGAGCACTTTGGACTTCCTGGCCAGACTCCATGTGCAGAGAAGCCTCTGGGGAGACCTGAGAGCCTCTTCCAGTACTTAAAGGGGGCTAAAGGAGAGATGGGGAGGGATGCTTGGTCAGGGAGTGGAGCCATAGGACAAGGGGGTAATGGTTTTAAACTGAAAGAAGGGAGATTTAGATGAGATGTTAGGAAGAAATTCTTTCCTGTGAGGGTGGTGAGGCACTGGAACAGGTTGCCCAGAGAAGCTGTGGCTGCCCCATCCCTGGAGGGGTTCAAGGCCAGGCTGGATGGGGCTTGGAGCAACCTGGTCTGGTGGGAGGTGTCCCTGCCCAGGGCAGGGGGTTGGAATTAGATGATCTTTAAGGTCGCTTCCAACCCAAACAATTCTATGATTCCATGATTCTATGTCCCTGACCCATTTCTGCAGCACATGGTGTGTGGGACAATGGAGCTGGGGAGGTGTGGCATCCCCTTTCTATTCATAGCCTCCAACATCAGGGTTACAGCCCATCCTAAGCTACATCTTCAAGGGGCATGGGGGGAGCTGTACCCAAAGTCAACCAGTTCTCCAGGGTGCCATCTCCTTGCTGGAATGAATCACAACCTGACAAGCCTGAGCTGAGTGCCCATGAAGAGAGGCATGAGGAAAAGCAAGGAGGAGTAAGAGAGGAAGCCTCACCTGGGGAAAATGTCTTGTTGCTCTTAATTAGACAGAAAATAGGCTGTTTCTTTCCTGCACATCTTCTGTGCTGACCATCTTGGCAGGATTCTTCCCAGATCAGAGTATGCCCCGGAGGTCTGGGGTGGGTGAGGAGTGAGTGGTGTTGGTGCACGGGGTGACAGCAAAACAGTGTCTCAGAAAGGAGCAATACTCCTTCATGGCACTTGGAGGTTATTTGTAAATCGTTTCCCTGGGAATAAACACAGGCACGAATGCTTTGAGACCCTGCTCAGCCTCGGGAGAGAGAACTGATCTTCGTGCTCTGAATTCAAACTCTGATTATTAATTTTTTTTTTTCCTTCAGGCTCAAAATATTTCTTAATAATAATCAAGGGAGACACAATGGCCCATTCATGGGTATGTCTGGGTATGTTCAGCTCTTCCTTGTCCGAGGTCCAAGCGGGCATTGCTCCTGAGAACTGCCCTACCTCAAGGCTTGGCAGACCCAGGTGCAACACCCTTCTCTCCCGGGGATTTCCAGTCTAACCCTGAGCCAGGTAATTGGGAAGCTAAATCCCTTTAAAAGTCTGGCCCTTTTCCTCAGTTCCCTCACTGTAATTCCTCCTCTCACAGGTGGGTTGTGAGATTAAACACATGAAAGACTTGGAGGCACCGAATGCCGCCGTGATGAGACCCATCTGACAGGGAGATCAGCAAACCGCCGCGGAGCGGAGGGCAGCCCCAGCTAGAAAATGCCTTAGATTTTTCTACCCGACAGCAGGATGGCCTTGTGGATAATTGATTTCCCCCTCGCAAGGCTTGAAGTATATTTTTAGGGTATGCAAACATTTTTATTTTCACTACCTATTTTTCTTTCCTCCTCAAATAAATGGCTTTTCCTACACACGGGCTGGCCAGCTGCTCTGAAAGTTCAAGAGAAAAAAAAAAAAAAAAATCTCATTAACTTTCCCAAAGCCTTAATTGTCCCATTTATTTCAAGGCAGTAGGAAAGCCCATCTTTCAGTGGCTCCCTCACCCTGCTAACAACTCACCGTAATCCTTTTCATAATCCCCAGGAATGCCGATCGCTCCGGTGGAGTTTGATTCTCCTCGCTGATGAATTGCAGGGTATTTTATATCCTCTTGTCACAAAACTGTTCTTCTGCCTTTACTCTTTCAGCAAGGAAAGTCACTTTAATGTTACCCATCAGGCCTTCCCCCACCATCAGCGACTTTTTTTTTTCTCTTAGGTATACAAAAGCAAATGTTCTGGAAGCTCTTTAAAATACCTGAGCAACTGGTAGTAAATGAGCCATTTCCTGTTGTTCTAACCCTTTTTTTTTTTTTTTTTTTCAGCTGAGTGGTTATCTTAGCTCGGTATTTTAAGATAGTTGCATGATCTTCTGTGTTTGAGCGGATAAACATTCTCTCAGCTCATTCCTGAGCTGATCAAACCGATTTTATAAACAGCCTTTCGTAGTGGAAAAAGGTTTTGGGTTTTTTGTTGTTTTTTTTTCCTCTCTCTCTCCACAAGTCTTCTATGTTGAAGTTTGGCGGGCTCTGGCATGCGGGAAAACTACTGTATGCGTGTTTGCATTGCAGTAACTGCAAATCTGTCCGTTTCAATCTTTTTTGAGTTAGCACACTGGGCAAACTAGGTGGTTTTGAAATGACCTCATCCCAGGATCTCGGCAGAAAACAGCCCGCGTACATAGCTGAGTCTGGAATGCGAGCAGGACCTCATTCATAAACTTCCTTACCATTCCTTTACACTCAAAGGCAGGAATAAAAATCAGCCAAAACAAGCAGAAATGGTGTTCCGGAGTTAACCAAATGGGAAAATATATAGATGCGCTTTTTTATTTTATTGTATTATTGAATCAGAATACTTTTAACCATCTGTAGGAGGCTTTCTGTGGTAATACATTCATGCTGTCTCCTGGATTAGACCAGAAACTTTATTAAGCCTTTTTCTTTTCTTTTTTTTTTAAAATTACCTTTGTGATAACACCTCCATTTTCTACCACCTGCCTGGAGCCACTGAAAGTACAGAACTTGAAAAATGTGTTATAGAGAAGGGACGGTATGAAAAGACTATGGCTCAGGGAAGAGGCCTTAATGTAATTTCAGGGGGTTTTAATTAAAGCTGTTAAATAGCAGAGGGGGAAAGCAATTAATTTTTGCACTTTTTTTTCCAAACAAAAGCACCTAAAGTCTAAATCACCCTGATGGTGGCAGGTTATACGCTGGCTGTGAGCAGTAGGTGTATACACAGGAGTCTATGCTGCTGTGCTGGACTGAGGACAAAATCCAGCCTGCAAAATCTGGCCTGGAGACTCCTGACCTCTCCACCTGGCTCCCTGGTGGCATCAGCTGGAGGTCACCGAACCAGGCACTGGCAAATCTGGGGTCCTCTGGCATTTCCCCAGTGGGATATGGTATTATTTGGGTGCATTTGGAGCCTCAGCCAGATGTGAGCTCCACCGCACTGGGCAATGGTTTCACTGCTTTTAAGTCCCTCTTGTCAGCTTGGCAGTAAAAATTAGGCTGGATGATTATTGCAGTCAGTGGAAGAATTTTCTGTGGTCTAATATAAGTGCAACCAAGGAGCTCTGGCATGTGCCTCCAGCAACTTGGATTTGCAAGTGGTCTTACTTTTCAGTGCTGGACACTCCCAGGAGGAACTTAGTTTCCAAGAGAAGATGACAGTGGGTGTATTCAGTCCAACACAGCTGTAGGTACGGTACAAACACGCAATTAGAGACAGTTCCTGCCCTGGAGAGCTTGGAGTCTAAATAGACAAACAGATCATCTCCAGATGGTAGGGGCTTAGGTTGAGTTGGTGGGAGAGCGAGTGAGTGCGTGGCACTTCTGCTGCTGGACACAGGCAGATGGTCAAAAGGCAAGGGGAGAGAGAAGTGCCTTAACCCTGGTGTAAAAAGAGGGGGGGCCTCATATTTCCTGCCCACAGGGGCGGGGGGAATATGTGGCGATGGCTGTAGGGCTCGTTATTGCAAGTGATGGGAAGAGCTGGAGGGAGGAAGAGAGGGGAGAAGGAAGGAAATCCATTTATGGCAGCTTCCTCTGAAAGGCGGGGGGACGGGGGGTGCCAACTCATGTGGATGCCTGGTGGTGAAGAATGGATGTGATTTAACTTTATTAGGCACTTAGGAATTTGTTGTAGAAAGGAGGATTCATGGAGAGGGCATGAATTTTGGCCAATTTGTAGATGAACAGTGCGATGGTAAAAAACCTTTTTCACCTTTCACCATCACCAACATGGAGTGTAGGACTCACGTCTCAAGACCGGAGGATGGATTGCAGAGGGGGCACTGGGGGATCACGTGGACGTGTCCAGGGAGCAGAAATCCACCCAGAGAAACTACAGGCAGTCATATCTGGCTCAGAAAGTCTCTGATCTGCAAATATTTGGGAGCTGAGTAGGTTCTTAGGGGAGGTCACATAAATCTCATACTCTTCCTCAGGCCTGTTGAGGTTTTGGTCACTTCCAGAAGCAGAACATTGCACCAGTGAGACCTGTGGTCTGACCCACCAGATTGCTCTTACACTCCTGCTCCCTGTCATTAGCTCTGCCTTGGTCATCTCAGCCTCCATTTTGAGGGAATGCAACTGAAGTGAAGAGAAGAAACCACTGGTTGCCTGGGAAAACTTCTGGGTATTGATTTCAGACCACAAACACTGTAGGTGGCTCTAAGGTTTGGGAGGATGTAGATGAGAAGGATTTGTGGGAAAGTATTGAATTTCCAGTGGCCAGAACAATAAAGAATAATAAGCGAGAGGCACCTCTCCAAGTAGACGTAGGGCTTCACCAGAGTGGGACAAGGAGCAAAGTGACTACCGGCAGTCAAATGCCACATGCCTCTGTGCTAATTGCAGGAGTTTACCACCAAACATGGGAAAGCTGTAGTATTTAACTTGGCAGGAGGTGAGGTGATTTAACTGGTATAGCAGAGATGCGGTTGGGCAGTATAAATCAATGGGCCACAAATTACACAGGAAATTTGGGTCTAGCTTTCAGGGTTGAGGAAGGTGGGAAGATGAAGGAATTAAAATCTGATACCATTAAAATATTGCTTCAGGGTAGAGATGACCTTGCTGTAATGCTTCTTGGGTTTCAAGATTCCATATAGAAAAGGCAGGAGGAACACATGGCAAGTCACCCTTTTCCAGCTGTCTGGTGACACAAAGAGCAACTTTGGAGCAGGCAGGATGCCTATTGACTTGCATATTGAAAGACATGGGAGTAATCCCAGTGCTTTGGATGAGAAGAAAATTATACTGAATCAGGATGATTTGGATATGATGAAGTCATCTAGCCCATCACCTGCTCTGTAGCTGGATTAAATTTCTAATGGAGATATTAATTGGATGAGGGCTGTTATGAGCTGTAGCTGGAGTGAGACCCATCAATGCATTCATCTGACGAAGTAACTGGCTCAACTCATGGGTCGTGTCAAGGTACATTTAGAGTCTTCTGTATGCACTTGGTCACTACCAGGCAAAATTAAGTCTGTTAGCAATAGAAGCTCTACCTTTCTCTGAAAATTGGAGTCCCTCTCTTCAGACTTCTGTAAGTTCACCATTATAGGGTGAGAAGGAGTGACTATGATCAACTAAAGAAGATTTTGCAAAGCAGAGGTTGTAAAGCCAGTAAGGTCAGTGCAGAGGTGTAGGATATCTCCTTTGGAAAGACATCCAGTTTCATTTAAAGACTCCACATGCTGCAAATCTTTCACTCTTCCCAAATGGAAAAGATGCACACCTAGTTTCTGGTCAGAGTTTGTTTAGCTGCTTTTTCCAGCTGATGGAACATCTTTCTTTTTTTGTGTGTGTGTTTGTTTGTTTGCCTGATTGTTTTTCTTCTAGTATATTTCGCTTTCCATCTAGTCCATAAAGCTGTTCCGTCTAGTCTAGATTGAATTTCCAACTGCCTTGTGATTTGATTAAGTTGCGCTAATTCTCCTCAGATGATTTGTAACAATCTGGGCCAACTTCTGCAGATACCTTGGCAGTTGCAAACTGATCTCTACCTACTTGCGACTGCCTAGGATCACTTCTGATAATTCAGATCATCTGTGATGCCTTTAGGGACCGGTCCAAATTCTGCTAAACCAGCATAAAGGCTTCCCTTGATCTAATAGGCTTTGGACCAGCCTCCAATCTCTCCAAAACAGCAGGTCATATATCTGACTAAAGGTAAAGTGTTGGGCTAAGTGCCTACAAAGTGCATTGTAATACAAGCTGGGGATAATCAGAAGACAAATTTTGTGTATGTGCAAAGTATTAGTGCCCTTAATGATAAAATGTTCATGCTTGACATAATTTTTGGACGAGGCTTGAAAACGGCAGGCTCCGAGCTACTTTTCACATGGGAATACCTTGCAGGCAGTAAAGAGCAGATGGAAAAGATCAGCGTGAGGGGAATGAAGTGCTCTTCATGCTACAAACCCCAGGATCCCTGGATGTAAGCTACTGCCGCTTGGTTATTAACTGTTTGCACCTAAACAGGTATCCTCACAGCTTTTCCTATGGGGAGAGGCCACAGTGAGTAGAGCACATTGAGTTGCCAGCTGAACCCACTTAGGGAGAGTCTCAGGGCAGTCTGCTGGTCCTCTCTCAGGAGATGCTCTATTCCCTTTCCGCTCTGAAAACAAGCACAATGCCAAGGACAGGAGAGCAGTATGCTCCATTCACCTGAGCAGCAGGACACAGTGAAGGCAACCCGGTACGTGGCTAATGTCTAAGGGAGATCATTCACCCACCAACTTCAGCAAGATCCAGATCGAACTGGGGACACTGAGTAGGGTGTCCCACCTGGGATCCTGCGTCAGTACAGCAACCAGCTTTGGCCTGGGAAGGGTCTCTTCAACCACCTCTCAGCTGCAGGCAGCACTGAATACCTTCAGAGCTTCTTCTCACCTGGAGAACTGCACCCAGCTCTGGGGCACTCAGCATAAAAAGGACAGGGACCTGTTGGAGTGGGTCCAGAGGATGCCACAAAGATGATCTGAGGGCTGGAGCCCCTCTGCTGTGAGGACAGGCTGAGATAGCTGGGGTTGTTCAGCCTGGAGAAGAGAAGGCTCCGGGGAGACCTTCGAGCCCCTTCCAGTACCTAAAAGGGCCTCCAGAAAAGATGAGGACAGATTTTTCAGTAGGGGCTGTTGTGACAGGACAAGGGGTAATGGTTTTAAACTAAAAGAGGGAAGAATTAGACTAGATATAAGGAAGAAATTTTTTATGCTGAGGGTGGTGAGACGCTGGCCCAGGTTTCCCAGAGAGGTGGGAGGTGCCCCATCCCTGGAAACATTCAAGGTTAGGTTGGATGGGGCTCTGAGCAACCTGGTGTACTTGAAGATGTCCCTGTTTGTGTCAGGGAGGTTGGGCTAGATGGCCTTTAGGTTCCTTTCAACCAAACCATTCTATGATCTTCAGCCACCAAAGTACCTCGGAAGAAACCACATACCAAGAATTTCTGTGCACATGGATTTTGGGGCATTAACAAAGGAAACAACCTCAAGTTGCACCAGGGGAGGTTCAGGTTGGATATTAGGAAAAATTTTTACACGGAAAGGGTTATCAAGCATTGGAATGGGCTGCTCAGGGAAGTGGTTGAGGCACCATCCCTGGAGGTGTTCAAAAGATGGGTTGACATGGCGCTGGGGGACATGGTTTAGTGATGGTTTTATTGTCAGAGTTAGGTTGATGGTTGGACTAGATGATCTTGAAGGTCCCTTCCAACCTAGATGATACTATGATTCTATCATCATCCCTTCCACCTGTCCTTAGACTGAACACTACCCTCTTGGCAGGATTCTGGGGAGTTTAATGGTTCTGGTCTCTGTAGAACACTGTGAGGACTTGTGCCTGGTGATGCTGCAACGCAGGCTGCACCTTCAGGAGCTGCAGGACTGAAACCACAAAGTAATTAAATCAGGAGAGCATTAGGACAGATGGAAATTGTGGTGGAATACAGAAGTGGTCTGTCTGTGCTGCAGCACTCTGTCCACGTTTTTGGCAGCACCCTTAGTACCAGCAGCAATGCCTCACCATTAAACAGATGGGCTGAAAAATCACTTTGAGATACAGATGGGCTGAGAAGAGAAGTGCATTTTGAAACCAAGGTATAGGATGTTCATTTACGGAGTTTTTTCTGAAGGGCTGTCTTGTGTGGAGCCCAGCTGACCACAAAGAATCATGGAATGGTTTGGGTTGGAAGGAACCTTAAAGATCATCCAGTTCCAACCCACTGCCCTGGGCAGGGACACCTCCCACCAGACCAGGTTGCTCAAAGCCCCATCTATGGGGGCAAACGGGTCTGCCTTCCTGTTCCTAATGGGTACATCCCCTGCAAAGCTTACGTGGCTGTCCCAAAATGCTTCACTCCTTCCCTGCACCCCAGCAGAAGGTGGCATAGAGGGGGCAGCTGCCTTCCCCACCGTGTCACCTCATGGGAATGGGATGTTTTGACAGTGAAAGTGATTCTACACCAGGGCTTTTGCCCATTATTTGTTGTCTAGAAGTTTGAATTTTTTTTCAGGCAGCCAACCAGCACAGACACGTTAAACTGACCTGTTCAATGCAGCGTAAAACTACACTTTATACTTGGTGGCACTGCAGGTTTCCATCCTGTCCCAGCTAATGCAAGACTAAAAGAATTCATTTCAAATCTGAGCTTTTGCTACTGTTATTGCTTTTGATAGTGATGTCAGCTTGAAAATCTTTAGTCCAGTGCATTAACTGTAAGTGCCTAAAGTCATACTTGCTACATTTCCCTTTCTTTCCCCTGTGAGCTCTTTGTTCCAATCTTCTATTCAAATGCTTAGGTTTTGAGGAACTGCTACTGTGAATACGCATAATAAAGCAAAGAGTTCAGCAAAACCCACACAACAAACATCCAAAACAATATTGGTGAATTGCAGGCACTTTTGCAGAAACAGAAACCAATTCATAGGCAAGCAGACAGGCTGAATTCATGAGCAGAGATAAACCTAGCGCAGAAGTTGACCTGCCTTGATCACAACCCAACGAAGACTTTTATCAGATGTGTTTAAACAAATCCCTTTTGCTATTTCTGACTTGTGTCAAGGGAAAAATATATTTCGCCCCTGAAAGAAAAATCTTACCTTTTCTTCTAAACTCACCAGTAAATCAAGAGGAGCCAGAGACCTCAGCTTGGCAGCTGCTCACCTTCATTCTCTTTGATGAGCTGAAAGGAGGTCTAAGCTTTGTGGGGGCCTGTGCTTGTGCAAAGCAGCAGGACCAGTGCTGAAGGTGGGCCATACAACACAAGGGCACTTTGAGGAGGCAAGCTGGCACTTATTGAGGTCCCAAAGTGGGTGGCATGTCCAGGAGCCTCTCTCCTACTACAGGATACATGTACATCACAGCACCGTGTGTGTCCCACTGTGAGCCCTGCCTGCAGTCCCACTGACTCCAGCACCCACGAGCCAAGGACTTACCTTGTTCAGCAGCAGATTTCAAAGTATGAATCCTGTCAAGAGAGGCTGAGAGAGTTGGGGTTGTTCAGCCTAGAGAAGAGAATGCCCCAGGGAGACCTTAGAGCAGCCTTTAAGTACCTAAAGGGGCCCTACGGGAGAGAGGAGGAGGGACTCTTGATCAGGGAGTGTATTGATAGGATGAGGGGTAATGGCTTCAAGCTGGAAGAGGGGAGATTGAGATGAAATATTAGGGAGAAATTCTTTGGTGTGAGGGTGGTGAGAGCCTGGCCCAGGTTGCCCAGAGAAGCTGTGGCTGCCCCATCCCTGGAGGGGTTCAAGGCCAGGTTGGAGGGGGCTTTGAGCAACCTGGTCTGGTGGGAGGTGTCCCTGCCCAGGGCAGGGGGTTGGAACTGGATGATCTTTAAGGTTCCTTCCAACCCAAACCATTCTATGATTCTATGTATTTTGATATAAAATTAGTCCCACAATAGATTGTGACACCTGTCATGTAGCTGACCAGTTGCAGAACTAGCTCCATGCCAGAAGAGAAGTTTTCTCAGTTCAAGAAGCCCAAAAGATCAGACAAGGCACAAACCCCAGACCACCCTGCCACTTCTTGTCTTCCTCAGTGCGGACTCACTCAGTGGAGTGCAGGGAAGGTGGAATGGAAGGGAATATTTTTTGCAGCTGGTGGCCGCAAAGATATAATGACCTGATTTGAGATATAATGACCTGAAATAACCACCAACAAAATGCAGAGGGGGGGAAGAGCAACAGCACAACCCTGCCTTGAATTAGCACAAAATCATGACCATGGTCCCAGCTGTGTGCCCTGACCTCACATAGGCGAGAGCCGCATCCATCCCACCCTCTGCCATTCAGAGGATGTGACCATGGACATTAACACCCTGCCCCTGAATTGTGTCTTTCCAAGATCATCCCAGACTCCAGTTTTCCCACCCCACGGCCCTCATCCCCTGCCAGGTACATTCAGACTGCAAATCGGTCTGCTGCAGAGTGTGACTTTTTATGAGACTCAGCCACTGCACTTCAGCAAACTTGCCTTGCCTCTGCCTTAAGTTCACAGCTATAAATAGGGTCTTTCATAAGGTGACGCCTGCAGAAGAGGTTCTGGCACAAACAGGTTTTTAACATTTTGAATGAGCGGGGTTTGATGGGAAACCCGCTGCCCGCCTGGCTTGGCAAGCTCCGCAAACCTGTTTGGGTTTAAACACAGAGATATCCAGCAGAATGAACTGTTAGCCTGGCTGAGGCCATCTCAGCTCATTTCATAAGTGACTGAGACAGATGTTTAAAGGATTTATGTAAGGTTGGCCGCAGTCAAACACAGGTGTAAGAGATGAAAGGGGAATGGGAAAAATGCACTGTGATGATCATTTTTCCATTTCTGTATTTTTTTTTCCCCTGGCTGTTGATTCTAGTGCCCTTTCCATGCAATGTCTGTACTGTGAGTCACCGGGAAAAAAAAAACAAAACAAAACTATTTTTATTTACTACCAGTAAGGAATGAGGTTTTACACAAAGCTGCGCTGTAGCTGTGCTCTCTTCTCCTGTTTCAGCTATCCAGTTTATTTTTGCTCTGCTTCAGCTGCTTTTTACTCACAAGATGTGCTGAGCAGATATTGCCCCTCTGAGGAAGGGGAGAAAATGAAAGGTGTAGAAAATCACCACAGCCTGCTCATTATTTGCTTTTCCCAGCATGTAGTAGAGGAGTTTCACGCATGTTGGTGCCCCAGCCTGGTTTCTGGCTGTCTCCCGTGGTTATAACACAAGCCCTCACCTCTTGTCGTGTGGTTCTGGTGCTCAGACCAAGGTGGGTCAACACAAAGCAGCTGTGTTGTGGTTCTGTAGGAGCCTTCACCAGCTAAACATCACTTGCAGCTTTCCCCCCAGGACTTTTCCCTGTGAATTTTGTCCTTGGAAAGTACCACTTCACCCCAGGTCCTCTGTCCCAACCCCAAGCACTTGGGGTTCAAGTTGCGCCAGGGGAGGTTCAGGTTGGATATTAGGAAAAAATGTCTTCACTGAAAGGGTTATCAGGCATTGGAATGGGCTGCCCAGGGAAGTGGCTGAGGCACCATCCCTGGAGGTGTTCAAAAGATGAATTGACATGGTGCTCGGGAATATGGCTTAGTGTGTGTTTTATTTGGTTGTTTCGTGTGGTTTTTCTTTTTTTTTTTTTTAATGGTTGGACTGGGTGATCTTAAAGGTCCCTTCCAACCCAGGTGATTCTGTGATTCTGAGAGGGACAGAGAGGAAAGAGCAGTTGGGGCCCTGGAGCGGATGGAAGCGGGTTCCCTGGAGCATCCCTCTCCGAGGCGGCGTGCATCTCCATGCTACTGGAGCCTCCTAATGGCCACCCGAGTCAACAGAGGGGCTCTCTGTTGAGTCTAGAGTTGCCTTGGGATTAAAATAGCACCCACAAAGCCCCCGTAAGCATCTGTGATCCCCTGCAAAAAACAATTACTCCCTCCTGGCTCTCCGGGTGGGTGAGTCGGTGCTGCTTGGGCGGTTTCAGACACATCCCAGGCACAAATCAGCCCTGTGAGGGAGCTTTCTAGGGGATATTTTGGTGTCTCATCTACCAGACCATACCCAGAAGTTGAAGGTTCCAAGGGTGAAACCATTGAAATGTGTTATTTGGGAGCACTGAGAAGGTGTCTTTAGCCCTGGGTGGCCAAGGGACGGTGCACGCCTTGTTGCAACCCCCGTTGATGTATCTCCCCTTTGCGTTCCGGATTCTTCATTTGCACCTTTAAAGAAAAAAAAAACCTTTCTGGGATGGCGCAGAGCAGGCAGAGGGAGAGGGAGAGGACATGGGTCCCAGAAATGTTTGCAGGAGATACGAGGGGGGGAAGAAAACACAGCTTGTGGGCAAATCCCCGGTAATTATGGAGCCTTCACCTGCCTGAAAGCCGCAGGTAAAGGCAGAACATCCCCGTGCACCGCAGCTGGCAGGGGGGGACGCCAGGCACCGGCCGAGGCTCCGCGGCCCGCTGAAGGTCGGTGGCAGAGCCAGGAGCTGAGCTCATATCTCCCGGCTCCCCGGCCAGTCCCCGACCCACAGGGCCATTTTTTCCTCTCCGTTCTGCCTCATTAGCACTAGTAAGCACTTCTGTCATCAGGGACACGCACACTCTGGTGGGGAGTGTAACAGAAATGCCTATTAATAAATGATATAATACTTTCCAGTTTTCAAGGCTCTCTGTGGCCTCCGCTCAGCAGCCCTGGCTGAGTCAGGCTCTTTTATTGACACCCTCAGCCCTGCCAAACCTGTTGTTTGCCATCGCCTGGGCTTGCCCAGAACCAGACCCTGTTGCCAAAGGACTGGTCCATGCCTGGGGACCAGGGAGCCGGCGATGCCAGTGGGGTGGCAGGTGTGGAAAGAGGGGGAGCCGGCAGGGAAAGGGCCCCCGAGTTGTGCCGTTTGGCGTTGGGCAAGGGGAGAGTGGCAGCTTTATAACAAATGTTTTGTATTAGCCCCGAAAGGCTCCAACCCCGGGGCTGGGGATCCATCTGCAGGCACGGGCACTCGCCCGGCGCGTCTCAGAGTTATTGCTTCATTCTCCTCACAACAATGTCGCACGACGGGACGTGTTTTATGGGGACATTAATCCACAGAGCAATGCCCTTAATGCATCTCACCACCCGAGGTGTGTATTAGCTGCCTCTATAACGTATACCCCAGTGGGTTTTATTACTATTGCGGCATAAATCCTGGGGTTTAGAGCCTTTTAAAAATCTTCTGTTAAGCTCTACCCTTCCAGGTCCCAATCCAGAGGATGGTAGAAAAAAAAAGCCCAAAGCCCCTCACCCTTACCCCATCTCTCAGTTGACCCAGGAGTCGGCTGAGGCTTTGGAGATATTGGAGCGATTCTCCTCTATTTCCCATTGGAAAGTAATGATAACAAAGGGATTCAGACATTTTTCCTTCAATTCTGTTCATGGTACAGCTCTTCAGACGCCATGTGTTTATGTTGTCCACCAAGACACTCAGTGCCAATTCTAAGACTTCTCTGCTGCCACCACCACCTGAGTTGCTGTCACCTTTTGCATCCCTGAAAGTCCCCTGGGAGCAGCTCCCCTCTGTCTCTCTACCCCTTGCTCATTCCGTTCCCACGAGGAGAAGGAAGCAGGGAGGGAAAGAGTGCTTTTGCTTTTAGGAGGTATGTATATTGTCAAGCCAGGGGAAAAAAAACAAAAACAAAAACAAAAACAAAAAAACGCAAAGCCCCCAAAGGAGATGTTCCAGCTGTGGAAAAAGTGATGAAAATCATCAAAACATCAGAGGCTCTCACCTGGCCTGTGTGCCACCTGTGTGATGTCACCATGCCCCAGTGCCACCCCACCGTAACACAGGGGTCCAAGCCGCTTTTTTGATTATTATTATTATTTGACTCTGCTTTTTTAATTGCAACTGCAAAAGTCCACCTGAGCATTGCCTCCCCCACCTGTTTCTAATCCTTGCGTTTTTCACCAAACTGGGTGAGGACAAGATAGACCCAGGTGTTTGCCATCAAAGGGTCCCTGGGGTTTTTCCCCTGTGCCCAGCCACCTCCCTTTGGGAAAGTGACAGCCGAGGACCAAATTGTATTAACTCATTAACTGCACATCCTTGACCCAGCTGCCACTCTTGAAAAGCTCCCCACTTAGCATTTCACAGGAATGCCAGCAATTCGGATGCTTAATGAAACCAGGGAAGGGCTTGTCACTCTGATGGTGCTAATAGCTGAATGCCTTGTCCCTCTGCACCCTGGCCAATGCCACCATGCAGGATGCTGCCTTCTCCCTGCAGCAGAGGGCAATAGTGGCACCAGCCAGTAAGGCCAATTCATAGATATGGATAAAAGACTTGATGTTAAAGAAGGTGGTTTTGGAGGATTTGGTCGGTAGGACCATCAAGGCCAGGCTGGATGGGGCTTTGAGCAATCTGATCTAGTGGGAGGTGTCCCTGCCCGGGGCAAGGGGCTTGGAACTCGTTGATCTTTAAGGTCCCTTCCAACTCTAACCATTCTATGATTCTGTGTTTCTATGATTCTATGATGCTTTCTGCCCTGGACTCCCCAGATGAGCCTTTTGGGATCATGCCATGATACCAACACTAACAACAGTGGTAACAGAGGTGATAATAATTTGCTTTAATTCATCTATGATGAACGCTGGCATTAGTTCTTTGCAATTCTTTGTCACATCCAAGGAAAGCTTTAAGAAACAAAATGGTTACCCATTAAACAAATCACCTGGCAACCCTGACAGCAGAGCCTTCTGCCCGGGACAAGCATTAACTCTTATCCCAATATTTACCTTTAGGCTGGTGGTCACTTGGCTCAGAGAAGTCAACTCAAATTGTCAGAAAGCCATAAATTTTAGGATGAGGTGTTTTTCATGTTTATGAGAGCACTATGGCCCCACATTAAATCTCTCTTGGGCAGTGTCAGCAGGGGTATATGGTTTTCTTCCTAGGACTTTCCATGCTGGAAGGACTGGGACTTGGTGACCACACCCAGGGTCTCCAGAAGACTGGCTTTTGTGGGAGGTGGCTAGTAGCCCAGCTGGGGGGTTAATTTTTGTACTACTGGTCCCAGTACTGGTGACCACTGCTAAAGTGATGGCAAGAAATCCCAAAGAAGGACATTTTGGAGTAGGAACAAGAGGCAAGACAAACTCACTAGTGCTGGCTTAGGAGAGCAGAACTTCCACTGGCATTTTACTTGAGACACCTCCTACCTTAATATAAACACCTTTTCTCTACACAAACACTTACTGGATTTGTATTAGTCAGTTCATGGGGAGCTTTCCTGAGCATGGAAACTGGATTCGACCAAATAACACCACTTAGCCGTCCCCATCAGTTTTAAGAGATGTTGTTTGAGGACTCCATCACACAGAGAGAATGTGAAACATGTCTGATGCCTGAAAGCTATCACCAGAGTTTCCTCCAGATGCCAGTAAGCCTGGGTCTGTATTTAACTCTTATTTAACAGTACTCCTGTGGAGATGAGTAGCACAGATCTTTTCCCATCCATTCTTGAATGGGGTGTAATTGCCAGCATCATGGAGAGATGTCCCACCAGCTTATGAGTACATGCTACAGAGGGAACCTCAGTACAATAGTATTCAAGGAATGAGAACATTTCTCCCGCTGCTGCCCCTTGGGATACAGAGGAGTTACCATACTAAATGCAATCCTTTTCTGACTGGAAAAAAAAAATCCCAAGCAACTGCAAGACAATAGACAGATGGGCCTCGTTGTCTCTCCTCGCTTTCAGGAGACATGTGTGGTAGATATGCGAGGCCCTTCTTGCTGCACACTGAACTGGCAGTGTCACAGAGAGCTCATTTCTCCTCCGCTTCGTCTCCAAAGATGATTTTGGAAGCTGAAATCTCACTTTAACCATGAACAAAAACAATCCACAGTGGCCAGCTTGCTGTACTGCCGGGTTAGTGGAGAGATGTGTGCTTATCTGTTTTGGTTATCGGAGTGGCATAGTTTCTCCATCTGTCATGGAAAACTCATTGACAAAGCAGGAATGAAGCGAAGCTGCAGTTGCCCGATGAAGTGCTTTGCATGACTCTGCTTCCCACTGTTTCAGTCTTGGTCACTGACCTTGCACAACGACTGGGAAGATGAAACTCTCCCGGCGTTCAGACACAGCCTCACATGAGACTCCACACCATGCCTGTTGCCCTTCGGTATTTTGCCAAGTTCCCTTAATACAAGCTAGGAAAACTGCAGAGAAAATAGCTCCAGAGATCCTGATCCTCCTCAGAAAGTGTTGCCACTGGTTTCTGATGTCAAAAAAAAAAAACCTGCAAGAAGCAGGATAAAATGAGGAGTTACTTCCAAATTCTGGACAAAAAGAAACTTCAGGTCTTGAGGTATAATAAAAGCTGTTGCAGTACCTTTAACAGGGAGGAGGCTTGTGGAAGAAGAGCACCAGCACCCAGGGGTGTAGGATGAGAGTTGTGCTTGTCTTTGGAGAAACCTCTTCTATCTGGTCTCCTCATCATTACACCACAAACACTATCATTACACTACACACTCAATGAAGAGGACATCACAGTTCTGTTGGTCACCTTGCATAAATCCTCCAAGCCTTGAACAGTGGAAAAAACAAGAATGTATCTGAATTAAGGACATTTCTAACCTTCTGCTGCAGGGGAAAGGTCCCATCTTCACTCGCCCAGAGCAAATGGTGTCACATCAGCAAAGGCACCTACTCATCCGACTAGGAAGTGGGGAAAGGAAGGTCCCACAGGAGATGTGGTACTGGTGAGCATGCTCAGATCTGGTAGAGGTGGGGTCTAATGAGACCCTAAACCAAGCAGAACCTAGATCTTAGGGAGAGGAAGGAGGTGGTTAAATACAGAGACGTAAAGGCAGGCTTGAACTCATGTTTGCTGTTGTGAGAGGCCAACCGATTAGCAGATCCCAAGACTTTCAGGGTTTTCCATCATGGCCCAAACCCAAGGTCATCCCCACGTATCATCAAAGACCTGTGGTGCGGAAGTGCCAAGGAGGGTGGAATCACCCTTTATCCGTGGGTTTTTACTTCTTGCCAAAGCCTGGGAGTTGAGCCAAGGGATATTTTGGTTGAGGGCTGGTTGTGACTGAAGCTCTAGCTCAAGCCATTCTGGTCAGAGTTCACCATCATTCAAAGCTCTGGTTTGACCGGGCTGTGGTTCAAGAAAAAAAAGTCACTCCTCCAGTGGGCTGTGCCTCTTGTGGGACGTGGCTGCTCACGCAGTGCATGGGGTCGCAAGGGATGCAGGAGTGGATTTTTAGGGGCACTTGTCTGTGAAGGAAGGACTGTGTAGTTTTTGTTTAGTCTAGTTATAAATGTCATACGTTATATATCCTTCACCATTTCCTCATAAGACCACTTCGCTAATGGATATCTGCACCAGGAAACTTTTGTGGCTAGACAGCCAAAATTTTACCTTCTTCACTTTCAGCCCTTCCTTATAACGCTGTAATTCCTCAGGATTTATGTCATTCCAATATTTGTTTCATTCTCCCCCAGTTGCTGCTAGCCAAGCCAGTGATATTTCATTTATTTTAATCTTTCTTCCAGAACTTCCATTTTTCCAAGCTGAATCTTGGTGCCTTTTTTTTTTTCCCCCTGATGTTCATCTCATTTGCCAAGGAAAGGCTAAGGCAATATTGCATTATATCCAAAGTGAAAAATATTTTATTAGAGTAGCCAACTGGGCTAAAAGAAGAACTTATCTCAACCAGAGCTGGTCATCAAAAGCTTTGCCTTTTAACTTTGATAACAGTGACAGTGAAAGAAACCTAAGGCACTAACTTAGACTGCTGGAACCATCTAATTTCTGGGGAAAAAAAGAATTAAATTGGGACTTTCAGGGGGTTTGGTATTGCTGCAACTACTCATATATAAGCACCAGCAGTGTCATGTAACACAGACAAATTACTATCTTGTGTGGAATAACTAGAAGGCATTTTTTTCAGGAACACTTAGATCAGTCACATGTATTCTCTGGTCATTACCATTTATAATTTTGTGTATGAGGAATTTAAACTTAGAGTTGGGTTGCCCTGTGTGGAGAGGAACACTGGGCTGAATAAATCTGAGAAACTGTTACATCAGACCCGCAGCAGGCAATTACTAAATATTGAGGGAAATTGCTTCATACATCAGCTGATACATCATGTTATAATTATTTTAACATTAAGGGGAGAAAAATCAATTCAAATAGGTGCGTGGCCATATTAATAAAATATTTTGGGGTGCTTCCTACTCCATTTGCATTAACCTTTTTTCAGCAGATGAGATCCCTCTTTGAATTTTGCTGAAGTATTGGCCAACAGACCTATGCTTTCAAAATATTTGACTAGTGAAAGAGAAGGTAAAAGTCTGGTTATGCTCTTTAGTTTCCATTTTTTAAAACACACCAAGTTATTTACAGAATTTAAAGAAATAAAGAGTTTGCTAACCTCACATTAAAATTGTGATTTTTCTTTTTATGGCTATTTTTTTCACTTGAAGCTATTTTTTTTTTCTGTAAACAAAATATTCCAACCTAGTCTTGACAGTATTGAGGAAAAAGCAAAACAGATAAAACAGTGTAATGTAGTTCTATTGTAAGCCACAAAAAAAAAAGTTATCTAACCATTTTTAAAACTACCTTTTACTTTTTTTGAGCAACTCTACAATCCACTTCTTTTCTTTTTTGTTAGAAAGGGAGATCAGTCAGGAATGCCCATATCAAGTTGTTTAGAAATTGGCTCAGCTTATTGGATAGACACTCCTCAGAAAACAGTACTGACAAGAAAGTACATCAATTACGTTTACATACTGATAACATTAATTAAATGCATTTATCCTTTCTTCTGTATATAAGATGTTGTGACTTTGGGGCTCATACCCCAAAGTATGAGCGTAACCATGCCAAGATGAATATGCCCGTGGAGGAGGAAGACCTAATATTTCCACAGCAGGCAAAGGAGGTGCCTTGGCAGAGAGGCTCTTGGTCTCTAGTGCACAGCTGGGGTCAAGCCGTGATAAAGGACCTCATAGTTTCCTCTGGTGGTGGCTCAGGGTGGGAGATGCACGCACGGCTCTCAGCGCTGGTTTCCGTGTCTGCCCAAAGCCATGCGTGTGATTTTCCATCTCTTTCACCCTTGGGAACGGAGCCATTTAACCTTTTTCTGGAGAAGGCTCCACAGCCCTTCCCTACTGATGAGGGAGCCCTACGCACACCCCCTGCCCAGGCCCTGTGAACTTTCCCTGGCCCCTTAACCCCACACCACAATTCCCCCCATCCTCCTTCAACCCAGCAGTCGCCTTCCCTCCCCTCAGCTCCATTCCCTTTCATCTCCCGTTTCTCCTCCCTAACTCATGGGCTACCTTTGCTTTTCAAATGCTCATATTCCAGTCCCTCCTTCTCTGGTGGAAACTTTAACAAATGCACCAACATCTGCTATAGTTAGTCATCACACTTAATGTACAGGATATTCCAGCTGGCTTCACTCTCCTTTTATTATGTATTGGAAAGAGGTTTCATCTGCGCTCCTCTGGCTTGGCCAGACACACACCCAGACTCACCTCCACGTGGTGTGGACGCAGCTGGGGTGCCATGGGATGCCCCTTGGCCACACGCCCACGGCATCCCCCAGTCCAACACCCCCCACGCATCCCAACTGCTCTCCGTGTTTGTCCATACAGCCAAGGTGGGACATGCTTGGGCTGTAGGCTCCTTCTCTGAGGAGGTGTGATGTCCCCATGAAGACAGCCAGAGTTTGGCCAGCTGGTAGGTAGACAGATACACACTGACCAAGCATTTTCAGAGGGCTGGAGAGATAATCCTTTGCCCTTGCTACCTACAGTGTAGCTGCAAATCACCAGCCTGCATGGCAAGACCTCCCTGATGAAGGTTCATATTTGCAAGAAATCAGCCCCTTTCCAAAGCTAAGGACAGAGAAACCACCCTCCATCCTTGACCCCGGGGAAGGTGCTCAGCTCCTTCGTAGAAGAAAGGAGCTGAAACAATAGGAAGTCCAGCCCAAAGCCCTCACCTCATGGAAAACATGAGCCAGAGTGACCTCAGGCACCATCACATGGGCTTCTTCCACATCAGATTGAAAATGTGAAGGCTGCACAACTGCGTCATTTAAAGCAGGGTTGTTTGGAACATCAGGCAGGTGAGGGCAGTTGGGAGCAGAGGGCAAAGCACTGGGCATGGTCCTGGGGGGAAGAAGAGCCAGCCCCCAAAGAATGAATAAATACCCTCAACTGAACAAAAAGAAAATGCAAGAATTTATGAAAAATTTGGTGCTTGGGTGCAAAAATACAATGTTACTCTTTTTCTTCCATGTTCATCACTTTTCTTACAGCACTGTGGTCTTCAACTTTGTATGTTGAGTGTTGGCCATCACTGAATGGCACCGGAGAGAATGAGTTTGGTTCAGAAAGACAGGCTACACGAAGAAGTTGTCACAAGATAATTGCATGAAGCAGAAGTAAAAACACAAAAAGGGACTGAGGGCTTAAAGACTTCAAGGTGCACACGTGGACGTGGTGGCCTGGTTGGAGAGCAAGCCACTGCAGAGCCTTGGAAGCACGTTAGTCACATCAGGTGTGGGGTGAAGAAAAACACAGCAGAAACACCCTGAGGCCACGAATATCCCGAAGCAGGTCCTGCGGCTGACTTCACACATGATCTGTGTCCTCGGGAGTTTCCATTTAATTCCCTTTGCGAGGCAAGTGGTTTATTTGCTTTCCTGGATAAATACGGACCCACGTCATGCACTTGTTCCCCCGACAACACTTTACAAAGGAGCATTTTTCTCTCCAGTGTTTGATCGTCTTCAAAAAAGAAATAGCAGATGGTTAACACAGTTGTCGGTTTTCTCTAATTGTAGGTGAAACTCCCGGGTCAGGAGGATTTCCAGCTGCTAATGTATTTTCCTCATTTTGGTGTGAAATCAGTAAACGCAGAAACTGTGCTTCTAAACTCCCAGACCTTTATATGCCCCGGTTTGAAGACTTTTGGTAAATGTTATTCTGGGTAAATAAAAGCTGCCCTAGGACAGCTGTGTGTTTTTCAGTAGATTTGACGGCAAATCTGTAAATTCCTGCTAAAAATCACTTATATTTCCCTTCATTGCCCGAGAATTCCCTGTCTCCTTCAGAGACCAGCAGGTTTCCCGTGAAAGACCAAAGACCAGGAAGGTCTGAAAATAGTGTGTTTAGCTACCAGATGCGATGAAACCAGTCGCAAAACGAGCTGAAGAGGGGTGTTATGGGGTTCCTGTGAGGACTGGGCTCATGTCCTGGGTCCATGCTGGGCTTTGGGGTGCAACAGAGGGGTACGCAGGAGGGGTTCCTTGGCCAAGCTCAGGGTAGAGCTGTGCAAAATAGTGCTAGGACAAGGAGTAACAGTTTTGAACTGAAAGAGGGGAGGTTTAGATGTGATCTCAGGAAGAAATTCTTGACTGTGAGGGTGGTGAGACACTGGCCCAGGTTGCCCAGAGAAGCTGTGGCTGCCCCATCCCTGGAGGGGTTCAAGGCCAGGTTGGAGGGGGCTTTGAGCAACCTGGTCTGGTGGGAGGTGTCCCTGCCCATGGCAGGGGGTTGGAACTGGATGATCTTTAAGGTCCCTTCCAAACCAAACCATTCAATAATTCTATGATTGTATGAAAACTGACCTGGAGGAAAGGGAATTTTGTTATTTCAGAAGACAGAGGCAGTGGGATTACAAAATAATAGAGTTTATCTATGCGATCGATGAGAAAGAAATGCAAGTGGCATCCACTTAAGGTTAAGTTTGGTACTTTCAATTTGAAATATTGACAATAAGTGGAGGAGTCATTCCCTTTAAAGAGAGTGACATCATCACAAATGGAGCTATTGATGCGCTTCATAAATTTCCCTGAAGTTACTGCAGGTGACAGAGAATGTCTTCTAGGAAATGGAGGATGTTCAAGGAAGCAATAAATAACTCCTGCACTGCTATAGCCACAGAGTTTGACACGACAAAATATAAAAGAATCCTGATAAGTTTGTTGGGAAATGGCTGATTTACCCATGAAGAATGCTAGATACCCTTTCAAAAGAGCAGATCTTGAAAGTATCTGAACCACAATGTCAGGACAGATCTCCCAATACATTACTGGAAATTCAAAAAGTGAAATTAATTTCCAGATATGGGAAAATAAAGAGAACTCCGCCAAAGAAAAGATTCGTGCTCTCCTGAACTCATCTGCTAATGTGAACATTTCCTGACACTTCAAATGCAGTAAGTGCTCAACAATCATCCAATTTATTTTGGAAAACTCAGGAAATTAGTAATGCAGGTGCTCTGATAGTAGTGCCTTGGATGTCTGAATGCGTGTCACTTCAGACGCTGACTCCTTTATTTTAATGATGGTATCTGCAAGGAAATGCAAGGAGAGTTTTATTTTTACTTAATTGCATGTTTGAAAATAGGTTGCTGTCTAAATACCAAGTAGCAAAAGTGTATGTATTTTTAAAAAATAATCTCAGTATACTTGGTCTGAGTACGTACGTATCACTGCACAAATTCTGGTACATGGTAGAGCAAATTCCAGATATACGAAGGTTTGCAATGGAGGCTTCCTTAAAAAAATATGAAATGGATAAAATTTGTGATGTGAATCTGCCAAAACACATGCTGAATTTAGCCTTGCTCCTCTCTAAAAAGAAACATTAAATCTTACGTACAAGGAAGCTGTGCTTATTAAAAAAAAAAAAAAAAAAAAAAAAAAAAGAAAAGGACACAATACTTAGAACAAAATCATAAATTTCTTCTTTTAGTAAAAACAACCCATCGAGGCCTGGAATAGTGACAAACCTGCGCAGGTTCAGAGGGGCAGCAATTGAAACGGGCTCAGTCTTTCGCTGGCGTAAATCAGCGTATCCCTGATTGATCCACACCAGCTTCTGCCTCCTTCCTGCACTGCCATTGTTTGAACGGACACGCTGTAATTTAAGCCAGCATGTTACTGTAATTAAAAAAATACACAAATGACAGAATTTGACTCAAAACCCACCATCCTTCATGGTTTACATTTCCTACAGAGGGAGTTAACGGGTAAGATGTACATGTTTATTGGTTTCCTTCTTTGTGCTTTTACAAGTATTTTTCTCTTTGATGATCTAAACCATATGTTGAGGTACTTTGGAGGATTATTTTATCAGTTCCTCTGCACTAGGAGAGAAATACCAGGGCAGAGCCCATAGGTTTGCACACATACATGCCACTAAATCATCCCGTGTTCCTGAGCAGCCAAGCTGCCATATTGATAAATAGTCCGTGTCACATTAATTTAATTCTGAATCACTCTGAGACATCGTTTTGTTACAAATATAAATTTTGTGGTGTAATGGAATGTGTTAAGCCTTTAACAAATGAACATTTAATGGCCGCTCATGAAAAAACATAAATAATCGGAAATAAAATTAGCAGGGCTGGTAATGAGTGTATGAAGCAGCGTGGGGCGGCCCCGCTTTCCCGGGACAGGGCACAGGTGGGACCAGCACCCACATTTTCCCTTTCTCTTTGATGGCTTCAGCTGGGATATAAACGTCTGAACTCAACATACAAAGTGTTGGTCCTTTTTTTAATAAATTAATATTAAAAAAAATAATAATCTGTTGGACCATTTTTGGCAGTAACACTGAAAAACACCTGTCCTTCCCGCAATTCCTCTCTCCCTTTATTATCATTATTTCCACGCAGCCTTCCATTTATTCCTTTCCACTCCTAGCTGAACCCCACTTATGTCCCACACTCATAAAAAACCCTGATGTTCTCATCATCAGCTCTTCACGGGCTTGTTTGATGCTGCTGTTGTCTGTCAACAATTGCACTGTGCAGGGAAAAGCCAACATATATATATATTTGTTTTTTCTCTTTTTCCACTGATCCCCTCATATCCATTTTTTCTGTTTTATTTTGTTTTGTTTTTACTGAACCCATGCATCCAGGGGTACCTGTTAGAGGCAGCAGTTTTCCAGGCTGCTCCAGCCTCTCAGGACTTCTCCACACACCGTTTTTTTGGGGAAGCCGCAACCTCAGCCGGCAGGAATGGGGATCCGTTAGTCCCTGGGTCAACTCCAGGGCAAGATGTTAAGCACAAAAGTGTTGCGTGATTAGTGGCAGTCACTGGAAAGAAGTTTTAGTATCTGTGACTATAGGCAGTTTGTGGACTTCGGCCAAAATGCTCTCTTTAAATATCAGAAAGTATCCCTAAAATTGCAAGCCTTTGGAGACCACGGCACTCCGCAAACTGCCAAGAAAAACAACACGTAGCGCATAAATCTGCAACAATCACTTATTCCAGCCATGAAGGGACCAAACGACAAAACACTTACCTAAATGCTTTTTATTTGCATTAACATTTATTCAGAAACGATCTGAAAACCTTGGTCCCTTTGCTTTTGAGTCCTCAGGGTTTGTGCATGGAAATTCCCGTCTCCGGGGTGATGGAGTTAATCAGACTCATCACTTACGGGGACATGGGAGAGGGGGCATAAAAAGGGGCATAAAAACCATCCTGTGCACCCCTCGTTTTTCTCTCTGCTACTTTTTTTTCCTTTGCACTCACTTCTCTTTCCTTTGGCTGGTAATTAGTGTGTGGCTAAAGCGTTTCCCCGGCCTTTGCCTGAACATCTGAATGCGGAGGGGACCTCTCCTGTTTTTTAATTTATAACAGTTAAAATTCACGTCTGCATTTTGATTGGAAATCACCCGTGTTCTGCTTCCAGCCTCCACGTGGATGATACCATCTTCTTCTGCCATCCACCTGGCCAGAAAGGTGGTCCCAGTCCTGGTAAATACTCCCGGCTCCTGCTCTGGGTTTTCCTTACCGGAGGCATGGGACGGTGGTATGTTCTCAAGGTCCACTGTAAATCAGCGAATCTCTCTCCCTAGGATTCGCTCACGATTTGAAAATCTGACTTGAAACAATCGCCTTTCCCCCAGGGCACCATATGCAACTTCAATATATTAGTGGCGAAGGAAAATATGCTGTGCTTGGCGTTTACAATTCCCACTCTAATTTACCAGACAGGTGTTTTTGAGGAACAGCTCATCTGGCAAGGAGAG
Organism: Tringa tobata; assembly: GCA_033628505.1. Classification (NCBI taxonomy): domain Eukaryota; kingdom Metazoa; phylum Chordata; class Aves; order Charadriiformes; family Scolopacidae; genus Tringa; species Tringa tobata. Next base: position 450,944 of record JAHREE010000484.1, read on the forward strand.
GGAGGGTCACTGGGTTGGGGCTCTTTTTTCTCCCTCTTATTTTCATTAGGGGGGCAGGCTCGCAAACAGCTGGTAGAAAGAATTGCTCCAGGGAACGCTGTATCCCCCCCCAGTAAGGTTCCCCCTCAGCAGAGAAGATAACCGTGCTAGCTCAGAAAAGGTCTGGCCAAAAATCCCTGCTTTTGTATCAAAAAGCTCCCTTATTTTCAAAGGTGACCAATGAGCTGGACCTCCAAGACCCTGGCTGCAGAGAGAACCAGGATCTTGCCCTTACCCTGAAAAACAACCTTTTTCTGAGACTTTCTCTGGGATGAGTAACAACTTGACTGGTCCTGAAACTTGTGACTTGCATTCCTTCCAGCCAGCCAGCAATTTCTTCCTTAGAGAGAAAATAAAAGCAGAAAACAAAAAGAAAAGAAAAGAAGAAGAAAAAAAAAAAGCTAAACTAAATTAATCCTGTTCTGAGAGCTAAATATGGTCAGGACATCTGTGACCTCCCCCGACTTCACCCTGGCTGAGCGGGGACAATAGCTGCCATGTGCCACCCTTTGTTGTTGAGCCTGGAAAAGATTTCTAACCCCAGAACAACACACGTGTGCACCCATGCACGTAGGCACGCACACACCAGGGCTGCTACACTTGCCTCTCACATCCAGAAGGGAAGAGCTGGCAGCGGGGCTGCCCTCCCAGCGTTGGAGGGATGAAAGAGTCGTGTCCTGTCCCCCCACCCCACCTCCTCCCTTGCTTCATAAAATCCCTGTGTACACAAGGGTTTTTTTCTTTCGTCTACAGATGTCCATTTCTAGTGTTACAAGGTGCAAATTCCGAGGTTCGGCAGACGCTGGGAGCTGTGTTCTCGTGTTGAAATGCCGGTATGTGGTCCGCGTGTCTCTGATCTCCAGAGTTTCCTAGCATGACATCTTTCATCATCATCATCAAGTCGGAGGAGGGAGATACATGTGGCCACCAGATTCCCTTCCAGCGGGAAGACGGGCCCCGCATCCTTTAACTCCCCTCTTTCCCCTGGTACGGGCGACGCTTTAAAGTTTGCTCTTGCCCGGCTTCGCGGGACGCCTGGCCTCGCAGGGCCGAGCCAAAACACGCCTGTAAATAAGGGCACATGCCAAAAGTTGGACGGTTGGAGCCCCCTTGGCTCTAACCTCTCCCTGCCCCTCTTTGAAGGGGACGGGCGAGGGTCACCCCACCAGCCCCCGCTGCTCGGCTCATCTTGCCCCACGTCAGGAAACGGTGGCCTTTTTTTTTTTTTTTTAAGTTTATTTTTTTGGAAGGAAGTGGTTAACTCTTCCTTCACCGCCCCGTGATGGGACTCATTTGCAAAGGCCCTCTTCAATCAAGAGCAAGCGAGAGACCACAGAGATGGCTTGCGTGGGAGGGAAACGGGGCTCGGCGGGAAGCCTGTGGAGAACGGCCACCACCGCCCACAGCAGAGGGCCCCCTACCCTGGGTACTCCATGTTCAAGTCATCTCGACCACCCCACCTCTCCTGGTCCCACAGGTGCAGGGCTCCCCATGTGGGAGATGTCCTGCTTGCCTTCAGTGGACGAAGCAAGAGTGCGTCAAGTCGGCTTTGGCAACTCCTGTGGCCCTCCCTTTTCTTTTTATTTTTTTTCTTTTCTTTTTTTTTTTTTTCTTTTTATTTTTTTCTTTTTATTTTTTCTTTTCTTTTTATTTTTTCTTTTTATTTTTTTTCTTTTCTTTTTATTTTTCTCTTTTCTTTTTTTTCCCTTCCCTTTTTTCTTGTTGCTGCTCAGCCCTGCAGAATGTAATTAGAAAATGAGCCATTTATAAAACAAATGTTTCCGGGAGAAACTCCCCTGAAAACCCGTGTCATAAAATTACTGAGCGCGGCGTCTGAGAGCGTTCGGGATCCAAAATTTCCTCGGGGCTCACCCCTATCCATTATCCTGTCGCTGCTTCAACTGGGCGGTGACATTTTACTGGCGGCACCCTGTTCCCCTCCGAAGGAAGCCGGCCTTCTGGCTGTCCTGCTAACAACCCAACGCGCCGCTCCCTTGGTGTCCTCCTCCGTCTGCTAAAACCACGGCGGGGATGTAGACATCCCGGGGCTGCCTGGCTTATCTCTCACTCCCCTTTTCCCACATATCCGAGGGGAACAGAGGGAGGTGACGGCACCCCCCCCATCCCCACCTACGGGTGGCATTCTCAGGGTTGAGCAAAGCAGGGTGGTTTCCGGAGCTGGGATGTCCCCTCCTTCTAGAAATACTCATAGTTTTTGCTCAAGGTAAACACTTTTGGGCTGGAACGTCCCGTATTTCACCCTCCGCTGGGATCGGTTTTGCCCAACGACTCAGATCCCACCGGAGCACCATATAACTCGCCAGACTTTCCAACACACTCTACAAAGTGCTTTGAGATCCCTGCCAGCTCCCTCTCTGGTCTGCTGGCGCGGTTCGAGAGGCAGATATTAATCTTAACAGCTATATGCTGGCCGGGCCCTGGTTGCCTAAGAGATTCTCCCTGAATTTATTTATTTGGATTTATACAAAAGAGCATAAAAAGGAACACTCCTCCCAGACTCCAGGCTCACCAGCCATAAATTACAAAAACAACTACAATGAAACCACCCACGGTACCTCCCGCCCCTGACACGACTGTTTTCCTCCAACACCCAGCTCTACAGCAGCAACGTCCAGCTTCTCTGCAGGCCTCGGCGTTCCCGCATGGAGACGTTGAGCATAGGCAGCCCAAGGAACCGTGCTTTGGGAAGACCTGTCCTCGCTCTTTCTTCAGAGCTGCTGGGGTAGGACTTACAGGAGAAGTGGAAGAAGCAGCAGGCGTGATTTCCATCAGATAGGATGGTCCCCTATCACTTTTAAAAGTCCACATGGACAAAGCTTGTGAATTCACGGGGGTCGGGAGTGGCTGGAGAGACCTCAAGAGGTCTTCTAATTCCTACTGGTCTTCTCATCCACCTAGTCTGTACTGACACGTAGCTAAATAACTTGTTCTTGAAAGCCTCCGGTGAAGGAGTTTCCACCACCTCCCACACAAGGAATCCCAGTTCTCACCCTTGGAAAATGTTTCCTAAAGTCTGACCTCAGTCACCCTTGCCCTTTCCCTAATCACTTTATGTCCTAGCCCCAGCAGACATGGAGGACTGCTTCCTATCTCCTATCCAGTGGGGAAACTCAAAATACTTGAAGGTTGTTATCATCTTTTTCCCTCAGTTTTCTCCTCTCTAGACTAAACAACCCCAATTTTCTCAGTGTCTTCTTGCAGGTCATGTTTTCTAGAGCTCCGTTCCTCTTTGTTCTTCCCCTCTGGACCCTCTCCAAGGAGTCCGCATCTTTTCTCAAGTGTGGTGCCAAAAGCTGGATCCAATATCCAGCCGAGGTCTTCCTGGGGCTGTGCGGAGCAGATGGATAACTTTGCCTGCCTTCCGCCCGGCGCTGCAAGCCTGATGTCTGTTTTGCTCGCAAAAGGCAGAGCCCTGCTGACTCCTCTTCAGCCTGCGATACACTATGCCCTCCCCGAACACCCCAGAGCCCCAGACAGGGTCCCCCCTTATCAGCAGGGTCCTCTCTGATTGAAGGTTATTTGGCTTTGCTTTACAGCTCTTTTTTTTTTTTTCTTTTTTTTTTTTTTTTGCTGCTCATGCTGAGTTTTGGCAATTTTAGCGATGTAGAAGCAATCCCTTGAGGTTTGAGTGCCCCCGGGCCATGTTTCTGCTGAGGGAAGGAAGACAGCCTATAGCTCTTTAAACATATTGTCATGAATTCACACTCACGCCCTGGCTTTGCTTCAGAGCCTGGAAAGGTTTTGTCCCAAGAAGATAGATGTTGGGCTTGTTTCCTTCCCTGGTCCAGCTGTACCCCAGTCCCAGAGAAATGTTATGGATACTGTACTAACTTGATTTTTGACGTTGTGCTCATCCAGCCCAATTTTTTCCATACCACGTCAACACAGGTTAAGAGCTATCTTCTGCCCTGGGATTTGAAGACCCCTTGGATTCTGCCTTGTTCTTCCTTGCGGGCCTGTCCTTGCCTTAGGCAGCAGGGAATGGTAGAAGAACAGAGAAAGAGGATGCCATGGCATGGCCACCAGTGGGTGGGCGCCTTGATGCCCATCTCCATGCCCAGATGTCCAGGCAAGTTCCCAGCACACGGCTGAGCTGGAACGAGGAGACAAGATGAAGTTCATGCGCTTGCTGTGCCAGATGGCACCACATCCAGGGACTGCACTGAAGGTGTGACGGGGTGTATCAGCTGTAGGTGAACACACAGTCTAGAAAATGATTCAATAAAAACAAGTGTTATGGGATCACAGGGTATCTCAGGCTGGAAGGAGCATCAAGAGGTCCCTAATCTGACCTCTGAGTTCAGCCCAGGTTGCTCAGAGCTTTATCTGGTCAGACTCAAAAACTTCCAAGGATGGAGACTGCACAGCCACATTGGGTCACTGTTTCCAAACGTTGACTGTCCCATCATGAAAAAGTTTTTTTCTATATATCCAGAAATTATACTCATAGATCACACTTGGTATTTCTCTGTGTGCATTTGCCTCAATCCTAAACCCTAGACGCGGACCTAAACCAATCCTAAGACCTTCATTACAGCTTTACTGGCCCTTCTGCCACCCCCTTGATCCACAGCACAGTCACGAAGTGGGATTTGGTGACAGATGGGGACACACAAGGTGCAGTAGGATCCAAGTCACCACGTTAGCAGGAGGATGAAGCAAAACGAGCACACTGAAAGCATCAGATGAACCTCTGGGGCTGCCCCCTCAAATGCAGCCACGTCTTGTGAGCTAAAGCCACCTTGCTGGTAAATGTTGGTACACGTTCTTGCCCAATGGCTTCTGGTCTTGGAGAAGGTCTTCAGATATTGCTGCAATTTCAAAAACCATGCAGTCTCAAACAGACACGCAGGCTGAAGTGGAGACTGCAGGTGGAGTAACACCATTACAGAGATGTTGGACTCATCCCAAGCCCCAGGAGCTAGGGTCAGAAAAATCAGAATTAAATTGAAACGGGAAAGAAATCCAAACCAGTCCAGGGTGTGTTCATTCAGGATATTCTTTCTTTAACTCTGCCCTACAGTCAAGAAATAATGACGCATTTATAATTCAAGCATGTTTATGTTTGTAGCCCTTGATTAGATTCAACTAATTAGATTCAGCAAAAATAGTTCTTTCTCTCTTCTGTTTTCCTTTATGCTCTTTAAAGTGACGGTGTCGTTTTGGGTGGATGAAGGCTGCCAGACAGTTAACAATCTACCCAGCAAATTCTCAGAAAGATCATCTTATTCTGCCCTAGTGCACCGGGGAGGGCTAGCAGTGGCAGAAGAAGCCTTCAGGACAGTGTCTGGGCTTGAGGATGGACATGGTAAAAGCACCGCTATGGCAGTGCAGGAGAGCTGGTGAATGGCTTGGTTTGTTTTTTTTCAGTAACACAATTCTATGTTATGTTGTGGCGCATTTTTTGCACCAGAGTGCAACTGGTGGTAAAAAAGTTTAATGCAGAGCAATTTTCTCGGAGATGACCAGGAAAGTACAGAAGACCAGAGAGCAGAGAAGGGATCCACTCTGAGGTGTCCGTACCCATGACTGACTCCAACAAAGCCATAAATCTGATTGTAAACTGCACCAGCACAGAGCCCAAAGCCAAATGCTAACAAAAGCCAGGACACCCTGCCGGAACCGGTGGGTTGCATTATACACAGGACATCACAGTGACAGCTATCCGTGCTAGATCCGTAATTCAGCATGGATGGTGGTCACCAACGTAAGATAAAGTACTTGTGAGAGGCAGGAACCAGTTAAAGCCACATAAATTGAGCTTCTTGGTCTCATTGAAAAGCTAAACGGCCACAAGGTTTCATGTGAGGACTCACATGAAGAAAGGCTAGATTTGCCAAAAGGCCAGTTGAGGTTTTGGAGAATGGAGCCCATTGAGGCCTTCAGAGGTAGGAGAGGGGCTGAAAGGATGAAGCCACCATATTTAAAAGCAAGTCCAGCTCCCTGAAACTGTGACATTCAACCAAATCCCAATATTTTTTAAAAGACCATTTTCTGTTCTTTGTATTTTCTGAGTCATGAAGATGATCTCAGGTTTCACACCTTATTTGAGAAAACTTTTTAAATAAACGCTGAAATTCTCACTTAGTCACAGGAATTGGGACTTAAGAAATACCACAGAACTTGCAATAAAATCCTGTGAGTTGGCAGCTCTGCCCATCTTTAGGCTTTGCTCAGAGCAACCAAGTGCAGATCCGCAGTTCCTAAAAACACCAGAAAAATACCAGAAAAATCAAAGCACTCCTCAAATGCCCTGAGCCAATGAAGGAAAATGCTTTGCCCTCTACGAAATATGGACAAGACAGACCATGCCTCCTCCAGCCTGTGCTCCTCTGTGGGAAAACACTCTCTGCCAAGGCAGCAGTCGGCACATCAGCATCAGAAAAGTCTCCAGCGAGGACTTTGTGCCAATTTGTGCATCTTGTGCTGGGAAAACCGTCCTGAAGGGAATTTTGGCAGAGAGGTGAGTCAGTTGTCCTGGGTGGCTTTGTCTGCCGTGGGCAGGCTTTGGGAACTCCTCGATCCCTCTGGATTGTTAGACATCTCGTGATCAGATTAATTAAGCTGTAATGAATTTAGGTGCTGGCCTGAGGCCAAAACATGAACATGAGGTACGAACATATCCACACCCAGCCTTACTCCAAGCTTGGCATGTTGGGACAGGAGGGTCATCATCCCTAAAGGACAGTGGGCAGGAAGAGAGGAATCTGATTAGCTGAGCTGATTTCCCCAGAAAGAGCAGCGAGGGGGATCTCTCGGCCAGGACCAGCCGCATGGGTGCTGGCTGGACGAAGAGGGTCAAGGCAGGCAAGAGGCGTCATGCATTCTTCTGTGCATCCCTCACCTACAGCTGGGCTCCAGGAGGAGGTGGCCAGCTCGGTGCTGAAGGGAAGGGTGTGTTAGCGCAGCATCCCAGTTCCCATGTGAGCCACCCTGCAGCCAAACTACCGTTTGATTAATCAATGGTTCGATCCAGCTCCCTGCCTCCCTCCCCACGCAACGAGCATGAGCCGAGCAGCACGCACTCATGGCCTTCAAGGGCTGGCTTAGGCAGCCCCTGATAGTGCTGTTTATACAGCTTCCCGATGGAAACAATGTGGATTTTATTAAACGATCCCATTAATGTTTCTCCATGTTGTCATTGCAGACTTCAAACGATGATTTATGTTGGCTCGTAGGTCTTTGTCCTCGCAGCCGCACCGCGAGCAGCATCCAAGGACAAAGTGTTCCGGGACGGGACGGTGGGAGTCCTGCTGCTCCGGCTGTGCGGCCGTGCCGAGGTCTCCTCCTCCGGTGCCACACGCCGGGGAACAAAGGGGACCTCCGGCCGGCCGAGGACAGCGACACGAGCCACAGGGCCACCTGGGACCATCCTTCGCGCTGCAGCGCGGTGTTGGTCTCCCGTGCCCATGGCTTAAAGGGAGAGCCGCGCGGCGCTGGGCTGCGAGGGAGTTTTTACCCTATTTGAAGAGGCACAGCTCCTTTTATCCCAGAAAAATTCTACCTATTTATCCCATGCTGGTTCTTAGCCCTAAGAATTATGTTCGTACTGCCAGGCTGCCTTTTCCCCAATTTTTCCCATTTTTCCACCCCGTCATTCCCTGGGCGATTTTACAGCGAACCCAATTTTGCCTCCTTGCCGCCCATTTTGCATATATGGTTTTCAACTGAGGAGCGAACTGCTGAGGTTTTCATCTTAAGAGTGAACCAAACAACCCGCTAACCCGTTCAGTGGAGAAAACTCAGCTATGGAGTCAAGGACTGTCCTCTTTGGGGACCTACAAGCTGCAGACAGCTGTTCTTGGCCATGGCAATGTCTGGAGTGATGGAGCAGTCGGTATGGTTTGAGACAGGAGGGCTGTATAACCTGGGCACTTCTCTAGATTTACTTCGGAAGGTGTCAAAAATGCTGCAAAGTCTTCAAAGTATTCACCGGTTTTGCTCTGGTGTGTGCTGGGTCTGATCAGGTTGGTCGGTGCTCAGGTTGTGGGAAGGAGGCGATCCTGAGGCACGTCTTCCCACCCAAAAAGCCCCAAGGTTTTGGCTGGCAGGCACCACTTCTGTGTGTGTGCCCAAGGGCTCCGCTCTCAAAACTCATCCTCCAGGTGGCTTGCTCACTCGGTCTTCTTACCTCACATAGATTGCCTCGAGAGCATCGTTCGAGAGGATTGCTCACAAAAACGCGTCCAGCAACCACATAGTCATGTGCAGCCACTAAAAAATCAGTCAAGGAGATGATGCACCCAGGATGGCTGAGTGAGTCTGTTCCTTACCCTCCTGTTTAAGTACAAGTCTTGCCCTTGGCTTAGGTCTGGGGACATTTCACCCTGTGGGAGTCTCTCAGAGAAGATCATGCTCTTTGCAGAACCACCGTTACATTAGAGCACCTCCCTGGTCTAGTAGGAGGTGTCTCTGTCCATGGCAAGGGGTTGGAACTCAATGATCTTTAAGATCCCTCCCAACCCGAACCATTCTATGATTCTGTAAGGTGAAAGTCTTCAAACCTCATGCATGTAAGGTCACCGTAACCACCATAAAACAGAGCTTTCAAGTTTTCAGAGTCTAGATTGTGTCTTTCCCACTGGTTTTGTCGGCACCTGCACAGACCAAACATTTCCATTCCCAAAACTGCACTACTGGAAGCTGCAGGGTGATGTTGTATAGAGGATTTGGTGGAAGCCTGTGTGGAATAGCAACAGTGCAGCTCAGTTTCTTGAATATTTTTTTGCTTTAAAAATCATCACAAGCTGAAAGCAAAAGGCACAATCAAACCAAACAAAAATGCATCTCGTTACCATCCACAGGTAAGTCTAGGATCCTGCAGCATCAGTAAACTTTCCTTGGCCAGCTTTGGAAAGCTCATGTCTCTGGGCTACAGCCTTCCTTGTGCTTCTTATTTCTTCCCTGTTGGCCTATTACTCTCCTCAGACCTTCAGACCTTCCTCCAACCTTCAAGACATGTTCTGACCAGCCAGGACTTGACATCCACAGCACTGTGACAAACCTTGGACCAAACTCCAGAAGCTCATAGCAATGGCCTGACCAGCTCTCCAGGCTTGCTAGGGCTGGAGCATAGTTGTTATGATGCACATGAGGTCACCTTGCAGAGGACAGTCACCAGCACGCAGCTGCTCTCCTTGCCCTCCGTGCTGTCCCCTTGACTGGGTGACGTGTGTCTTCTTCTGGCTGCAAAGAAGGAAGGTGCAAACTTTTGCAGCTGCAACAACAAAACCAAACAGCCTGGACTTTCCTTCCTCCTCAGGACAGAGACTAGTTCACAGCACCATTTAAAAGACCATCAAACCACCAGGTTTCTTGCCCCTCCAGTGAGAAAGCCCATGTCCCAGATATCCACCTGGGCCTGCCTGAGCAGGGGTGAACTGAGGGCTGTATCCGAAAATGCCACGGAGGTGCCTGCATGGGCTTTGCAGGTGAACCCCTCACCTGGGCAAGGTGGAGGGAGGTGAGCTCTCCTCCCTGGGGTTTTGCAGGGAAACGTTTCTCCCGAGCACAGCACAAAGGCTGCCTATATTGCTGTGGGCTAGCGAAAACCCTAAAAAAAGTAAAATACAGCTGAAGGGAAGAATACATGGGGAAGGGAGTCATATGGCTGGCTGGGAAATGCCGGGCTTTGAAAGGGGATGGGGCGGGACAGGAAGAACATTCCTTTCTCACTACAAACGCCTCAAGCCGCTTGGGAAACATCCGAGGACGGGGCCGCCCCGCTCGCACCCTGGGGCCGGCAGCGAGGGCCCTGCTCGCTGGCAGATGCTGCAGGCTCTTCCGAGACCACCACCATAGCTAGAGAAGGACGAGGTGCCCGGAAAGAGGCAGCCTGAGCCCCAGATGCTCTGGCTGGAAATGGCCACGTGCGCCGGGCTTACCTCTCCTGCGGCCACCGGTGCCGGCTCGGAGATGCTCAAGCTGCGTGCATGGAAAAGGAGGGAATTGGGGAGCATGTTGCTGCCCGGGACGTGTTTTGCAGCTCCATGTGGTGCTCATGCCCAGAGGTCTTCCCTCTTTCCTGGGAAGATGGGGAAAAGCACAACTGCTTTGTGCTTCCCCTCAAATGGGGCTTTACAGACTCTTCCCCACCTTGCTCTGGACCAACTTCAAGACAGGTCTCCTTTCCATCACCTTGTTCCTCCTGTCTCTTTGCTGTCCCACTGTTTAATAGGGTTGTCTATTCTTCCCCAGATTTCTGAATTATTATCAAAAGTAGGGTTTGTAGATAGATGGAAGTGAAGAATTAAACCCCTCCTCTGCATCTCCACACTGACAAAGCCATCACTTGGGACGTGAAGACCACCCCAAACGACCAGATGAGAATAGTCATTATTCTCAGAGCTTGCCCCAGGCTCCCTCGGTCCCTGCCTAAGCAACTCAACCCCTTACATTGACTTCTACAGACATCCAAGAGAGGGGACCAAGCCCTGCTCCCCCGCTACTGAATGCAATGCCACCAAAACCGGCCTCAGGATAGACCCTATCCTCCAGTGGGCTTTTTTTTTCTTATTATTTATAAAGGGCTGGCTTTTCCTTTTGATAATTATCAACCACGCTGTTGTGCTTTTGTTCCCTTTGAAGTCCTTTGTGCCTCCACACATGCTTGCTGCTGCCTTGAGAGACATTTTTGTCCCAAATTGCTGAGGACACCCATGAAGAGTCCTGGTAGCAAAGCAGCCCCGCTGCCTCCTCCCCGGTACAAAACCTCGTGGGGAAGGTTTCTGCTCCTTCCCAAATAAATACTAGCTTCCCAACAAGTGCCAACAGCACTTGTTTCCTGCAGGTATGATATTGAGTGAGCTCTTCTTGTAGAGAAACCCATAATGTTGGTCTTTTCCTCCTATCAGCTGGCTGGTGGCACGGTGTTTAGCATTTTAAAATTTGATGTCCTGGCTGTGTTTTGTTTTGTAAGACTGAAGCAGTGCAGAGGATGCAGCCAGCAAAGGCTGTGCTCATTCCCATCCAGGTCCCCAAATCACCCCGGTGACAAGCAACACATGGCATGGGGCTGGTAGTGTGGAAGGGCACGGGGGGGGTACAAGGAGACCCCAAAGAGAGAAAAGAGCCTGATTGCAGCAGGGATGGGAGCGGGGTTTCTCAGATCAACACAACACAGGGCCAGGCAGGGCCCAGCATCCACAGAGCTCAGCCTTTCCCACACCTGGAAAAAGCCACCGGAGAAGCCACCACGGGCAGCTGGCGGGGATGCAGGCAGAGCACATCTCCCCCTTGGCAGGCAGCAGGTAGGGAGCAGAATTTTCCCCTTCGTTTTCTCATCCCAACCAGGCAGGAAGGTTTTTTGGACCTGGTGGGAGAGGCGTGATAGTTTAAATCAACAGTTTGCTGTTAGCACTGAGGAAGCCAACGCCGCACATTACCTGGTAAACAAACTGTGCTCTCAGAAAGAAAGGCCTGTTTATAAAAGCTCCTCTTGACATTCGCCTCCTCAAACATAGGGACGCATGTGCTGGAAATAGACGCATGAATGATCGAGTCTGTTTTGAGTCTCCTCTCCTCAACAACCAAGGAAATCCCTATGTACAAACATTTAAACTGTAACATCTGGAGCGCAGTAATTTTATCTTGAAGATCCACATCAAACAAACCTGCAGCTCAGCCCAAGAAGATATACAAATACTTCCCCAAGGAGACCCCGGACTTACAACGTGGGTACCAGGAGGCTTGTGATTTAAAAGAAAGATAATTCAGCATCTCTTTATCCACGCCTGACAAGTATGCCTTCGGAGGGCATTAGCATGAAATTATCGCTCTTAATCAAACCCGAAGTAAAACAGATTTGTCCCAATTATTTGGTGCAGGCCTTGAAATACCCAGTTTAAAATTTATAACCCAAGAAACCCTATGCATCATTTACAGCTAGAACTTTTCCCAAGAAATTTCACTTTGGTTACACTTTTTCTGTAGAGCTGAATTGCTAAAATAAGCACCCGGCCATATATAGCACAGTACGTTGGCACTCTCAGCGGTGGGGAATGACTGGATTCAATTTTCCATGGAAGATGACAATTAAAATTGCTTTCTTTGGTATATCCCATCCTTTCTGTTGTTTTTCTGTGCTCTCCAAGTGCAGAGTAAATTTAGGACGCCGAGCTCCTTTTCCTTCAAAATCTCACTTCCAGTTTCCATCTTATTAAAGACATGACTTAACTTTAATGTGTGTAACATAAACGGTATCGTAAAGAGGAAGAATTAAAACAGCATGGGAACATTTGTAGTTTCAAGAGGGGGAAATGGCACGGCATATTTCCTTTTTGGTTGTTGTTGTTTATCCAGTGGATAAACCTTGGCGTTCCTTCTCCTACCGAATGCTTCGCCTGCCTTGCAATAATTGGGAATTCCACGTTTTGCAAAGTTATTATATTATATCCACAAATAATCCGTCTTGTCAAGTCCATCTCGTACGTTGAAGATAAAGTTGGAGCTGAGTCACTGCAGACATCTGGAGAAGGTTCATTACTTGTAATTGCGAGCCCCTCTGTTAATGCACCCCATGAGAAAGGAGCTGACAGGCTGCATATTTCTGCAAACTGTTCCCAGAAAGAACCAATTTCCTGACTTCCATGTGGTGTCAATAATATAGGCATGAGATGGAGCAGTGCTTATGAAATATTAAATCTGCTTACAGGACCCAGCTATAAGCAAATTCAGACCACCTGGGAGACGGAGGTTTGCACCGGGTATGTAGAGTTTTGGCACTTACCTGGTATATGAGACCGGTGGGCTCTAATCTATGCATTTTGGGTTATTTGCCACAAAACTTCCTGA
>JAHREE010000484.1:493746-505573 GCA_033628505.1 Tringa tobata
GGCACCTCTTTAGCCACTTCCAGCTGCAAAGAGAACTGTGCATCTTTCCCTCTGACCCCCCTCCATCCCCAGTGCCCATACACCTGGAGGAAAGGGGGATCTGGGCATCTTTTCATTTCTTGACGTGTGCAGAAGAAAGCAGGAGGGAAGGTGACAGAGAACCTTCTTGCTTATGCTTTCCTTTTCCTAAACGAAGGGTGAGCGAGGGTGGATATTTGCCTTAAACTCCCCCTTCCCCCAAGATGCTCACCTTTCATTCGGAAGGAGCAGGGTAGAAACAGCAATTCTTTGTCCACTGCCTCCCCGCCACACACACCCTTCTGTTCCCTCATCTTCGGTGAGGAGGATGGAAGAGAGGGCTGATACCTGGCTTCTCCTCTGCTACACTTCTCCTCTCCACTGGGAAGAAGATGATGTTGTGCTTCATCTTCCCTCCCTGTCACTGGTCTGCCAGAAGGGGGCATGAAATGGGTTGTCTTCTCCTTTCTGTTGGAAGGAATGCAACAGGCATCTCAGATACACACATGGTCCTTACTTCATCCCCTTCTAATAGACAGGTATTTGCTTTACTCCCTCACCTTGGAAATGAGGTGGTGACACACTCCCTCTGTCACCCTTCCCTTCGGATTTGTGCTTTGCTGGAGGAGAGGGAACCTTGGGGAACAGAGATGGAAGAAGAGCAGGTACCTCAGCTCTTCTCCCTCTTCCTTTGGCAGGGAATGTCTCCCAGGGTTTCCCTGGAGCAGACAAGCTGTGCTTACCCTCCGTCCCTGAGAACTTGCTTTCCGAGTGCGCTCCTTCAGGGACAAGGGAAAATGTTAAGGAGCAGAGTGAGCAGCTGAGCCAGAGACACTGTCCTGGTACTTGGTGCATCTGCCACATGGTTACTGGAAGGAGAAGATGCAGGTCATCCAGGGGGTGAGGAAACTGCTGCTGTCCCTCTTGTAATGGTGCCGAGGGGAGCGAGCCAGCAGAGCCGTCAGGTGAGGCAGGATTGCTCCCGGTAACGGGAGCAGGAGGCTGTGCTCATCAGCAGCTTAAAGGTTTAATTTCTTGACCCTGTGCTTTGTCCATTTTGGAAGCTGATTCAAGCCTCCTTAAGCCTGAGGAGCAGATGTTGCAAATGACAGCATACACTGCGCCCAGACGGCTTCTGGTGCGTGGAAGGAGAGATTCCCAGAGGTTTGCAGCAAGAAGCAAGTGCTGGGCAGGGGAGAAATAAACTCACGGGCCTGAGAAGACTAACGACAGGGATGTTTTCTAGTCCTCAGAAAGCTGATTAAGGAGAGCGCTCAAGTCTTTTCTTATTAGCGAGTCTGCTCGTTCACAAGACTAAGATAAACTTCTGGTGTTTGAAGGGTCTGTCAGTGTCTTCTGCGCTAAGTCCTCCTTCACTTGCACGTTTCCTTGCCTGTCTTCCCTGTGTGTGTAAGTTCTCTTGCCTTTCTCCCATTCTTTCCAGCAAGGTCAGATCCCAAGGATTCCACCTTATCTTTTGAAGGCCCTGGTGTAGCTGTTATTCCCAAATTATTCCTGTTTGACAGGGTGCATGTAATTTTGAATCCAGAGGATATCTAGCTACGACGCTGGCTCGCCGTAGGGTGGGAGGGAGCCGGTGGTGGCAAACCAGATCCCACACAAGCAAATTCCACGGGTAAGGGAAGAGAATCTCGCTCTCTGATCCCACGAACGTGAAGTTTAATAACCACAACTGACGTAAATACTGTCAGGTGCACGTTAAAGAGTGCAGAAACTGCTGTCTGCTTCTGCTGATTCACGTTTTTCAGTTCAGAGCAGAGGTCAAAAAGCTTTTATCTTTGTTGTTCTTGCCTGTTTTGTTGTTCTTTTTTTTTTTTCACGTATGTACTGTACTTGAGGGAAGGCTCCTATCTCACAGCTACAACACCAAACGAGCTGACAGTTCTTCAGCTATTGTGGTGCCTTCACGACTGGGAAAGGTTGGCTGTAGCTCGGCCCAGGCTGAAATATTGCTTTCACCCCGTGTCTTGAGAAATTTTAAGCTCATCACAGGATTCGTTTGTAACGTCAGGAATATCAGACTGAGTTACAATTTGAGCAGATTAATTACTGAGAATTTTATCCTTACCTTGTGACCTCTGGGACTTATTTAATTAGCGTTGTAGAACTAGCAAAGACAGCACGAGAGGATGAAAATGATTAGTGGAGGCTTCCAGATAAGTAACTTGGAGTTGGGTTGCTTCTGCTCTTCTGTGGACGTAACAATGAGTGATATTTTATAGTGGGTTTTCTCTTTGAATTTTCTTGGAGTATCCAGCCCTTGCTCACCCTCCCAGTTGAAGAGGGGTGTTTTACAGCCATTTTTCTGTAGGTGTGCTCAGTTTAATTTTCAAAGTCCTGAGTAAGTCTGTTAGATCTGCAGCCTGTGGACTTGTGGGGTGACTCTCTCCTGTTCCTTGGCCTGTGATTTTTGTCCCATTTAGCTCTTGCCTTATCTGGTATTTGCTTTTCCCCTTGCTTTTTGACGGTTACGTTGTCAAGTTTGCCTGTATTTAGTTCTCCTAGGGAGTGTTTTCTTAGAATGTTTTCACTCTCCAGGTAGTCATCTTCATCCTGGCTTGTTCGCCAGTTTCAGTTCTGACTGTATATTAGGGACACTCATCACCTCGGCTGACATCTGTCCTGCAACAGTTGTTTTTAAAATCAAAATGGGACTTTTGTAAAATCTGGTGGTACGTGGAGAGAAGCAACATCAAACATGTATTTCTATGGCTATCTGGGGAGTCTGTGGAGCGTTGTTGGTTAGGGAAGGATAAAGTACTCCACACCCAGACACAGGTTTGGTAAGGATGGGTTTTTTGTTTGTTTTTTTAACATGTATGCTCTTGTGACTAATAATTGCAGAAGTCTATTAAGTAAAATAGCTTTTCTTGTACTTAAAAACATTTTGTTCACTAGGAGCATCCCTAAGTGAAGATGTAAGAATAACTTCTGCTCTACTGATATTACAGATATTTTACTGACTGTAGCCTGGAAATACAGCATACAAATTTTAAAATTTTAAATAAGCAGCTTAAAAAAACCCCATCTATTTCAGCTGCCTTTAAGCTTGGACTGAAAGAACTATCCAACACCCTGTATTTTCTTTGGTAAGCTGCTTTGTAAGCTGGAAGAAGAGGCAATCGTTAGCACCTTGTGAAAAACCACTGCAGGTGGAGCTTCTGCAAAATGAGAGGTGAATGCCAGGGAAGCGTTACCTGCCCTCTGCACTTAGAGTGGATCAGGATTCCTGAGAAATCTTGGAGTATAGTAGCTGAGCTTGGCACCAGATGATAACAAAAGGCTATTTTCTTAGTGGATTTGGTGGTTGTTTGTTTTTTTTTTTATCATGTGCTTGTTTTGATGTAGGAGGTGGAGGTCAGCAGTAAGATACGAAGCCTTTTGTATCTCAGCCGCTGGTGGTTCTTTGTGCTGCACTGTCAAGACTATAAAAATCCACATTTTTGAGCTGTAAGGTACCTCTCAGATCTGTGGAGGAGAGCTGGGTGCTTGTGCCTTCCCTGGAGCTGGCAGCGTGAATTTGTAGGTTGGCACTTTGCAGCCTGGCAACACCAAAACCCATCTTGAAGCCCCACTAAACCTCTTGCCTGGCTGCGTTAATCAATGCCTGATACTTCTGCTGAGGCCAAGTGCTTATTTTATGGGTTTTGTATTCTGGAATAGAAACTGTATTAAAACGGATTTATGAAGCAAGAGGAAAATTAAGGGTTTGGAACCAAGAGATTATCAGTATATTTGTGGCTTGCATTTGTTTCAGTCTCTTTTTAGCAGCAGAACACATTTTTAGTTGCCTTACAGTGTGCTTAGAACATTGCTTTTGGTGTGTTGGACAGTCTTTGAAGTTGGTCAATAGTTTCCTTTGTGTAAAGGACCTTTTGCCTGAAAACTATTTTCTTGCTTTTCTCTCCAGATATGTTACTCTTTTGCAAATAAAATACTGATAGTTTACATGTCAATGTCAAGTATTACTTTCCCTGCTCAAAATCTTTCCTGGGTTTTACTTTTCTGCCTCCGTTCTTATCACTCTGTCCTTCCAAAAGTGTCTTGTAGCTTAGTTTTGACCGGCTCCTTCCTGGCCAGAAGAAACAATTTTTAGATTTGCAGTGTTCCATGTATTAAATCACAAATTACATTTGTTTGTTTGTATGTTCTGTTTGTGTTTATGGTCTCTGGTACCTTTCCTTCTTTCAGCAGAGAGAACTTGTGACATTTAGGATGCTTTTACTAGCACAGGTGGGAGATGGCAACGCTTTGCTTGGATGTCTCTTTGAGGGCAAGTTTCTTCCCTGTTCTCAGCTTTTATTTAATTATTATTTAAGCCAAATGAATCTGTTGTCACAGAACCACAGAATGATGTGAGAGGCGGGGAGGGAAGGGACCTCTGGAGATTATCCAGTGCAACCTCCTGCCAGAGCAGATCCACCCAGAGCAGGTCCCACAGGAACGTGTCCAGGAGGGGTCTGAATGTCTCCAGAGAAGGAGACTCCACCACCTCTCTAGGCAGCCTCTTCCAGGGCTCTGCCACCCTCACAGGAAAGAAGTTCCTCCTCACGTTTAGGTGGAACTTCTTATGTTCAAGTTTGTGCCCATTTCCTCTTGATCCCTGGGCACCACTGAAAAGAGACTGGCCCCATCCTCCTGACACCCACCCTTTCAGTATTTATAGGTGTTGATCAGATCCTCCCTCAGCCTTCTCTTCTCCAGCCTAAAAAGACCCAAGTCCCTCAGCCTCTCCTCATAAGGGAGATGCTCTAGGCCACTCATCGTCTTTGTGGTCCTCTGCTGGACCCTCTCCAGCAGTTCCCTGTCCTTCTTGAACTGGGGAACCCAGAACTGTCTGTCTTCTGTAAATGATAGCAGAATTGCTCTCCAGTGCATGGTGTCAGCTACAGCAGAGGAGGATGGACTCGGCTTGGAAAACGAGTTGTACTTGCCCTTGATGTGGTCCAGCGTTTTTCCTGCTGTATGTGGTCAACAAGGAAGGAGGCAGAGATGCAGGGTTACAAATTGTGGGTAACAGGGTGTTACCTACTTTAACTGAGAAAGCAGAAAATGTTTGTTGGATGAGAAGGATCAGGAGTTCTGTTCTGACTTAGTTCAGGTTTGACTACTGATTCAGCTGTGGTGATATCGAAGGAATAGGATGGGATTTAATTTGGAGGTGACAGGGCTAGATTTAAGATAGATGAGAGGTGAAATTCTGCGTGTATGTGTGCAAGGGGGAGAATTTAATTTTTTTCTAGGGGAAAAAAACTGATACTGGAGGCAAAGAGACAGCTTAGGCAGAGCTCCTTTTTACTCTGAGATGAGCATAACACAAATCTGTAAGAGCTGGCACCGTGCAAGTTAGTGAGCAGAAGGGCTAGATGGAAGAAAAGTCTGCAAAGGAGCAAGAAATTAAAACAAGAAGCATGAGAAATTCTTTTGGTGGTATCCGTAAGGCTGAAAAAAAGGTGAAGATGAAGTAGAAGTAGTGGTTTTGAGTAGGTTGCAGGTAGGTGAAGCCACACTAGAAGCTCCAGAGATTGTAAATTGGACGGTTGGTGAGTGCTGGGATGAAGGGAGCATCAGGTGCAAGTGGGGTTCCAGGCAGTGATATTGAAGATGAAGGAGACTAAATTTTTTTTTTTTTTTTTCGGGGGGGGGGAACCTCCTATAGGGAAAAAAAAATTGAAGAAAAGGGTGGAATCTGGGGATGAAAGTGTAGGGAAATCAGGAGGTGGGGTGGAATAGGCAGAAAAAGGAAGTGAGGCCAGGAAAAAAAAAATCACTGCAGAGGAGAAGATGAGAGCAAAGGTTAGTGTGCCCTGGAATATCTTTGTCTTGCTCATTAGTGGTAGGGCTGAGGTTTGAGGTTTGCACAGGAAAAAAAAAAAAGATATTTCTGTGTAGGAAACCTTAAACTGTACGTACGTGATCATCACCTGCCAGAAGAGCACACGCTGAGCTGAGGCTGCTGTGATTGTGCAAATGCCCCGTGACTTTCCGTGGGATCTAAGCCCGTGCCCACATGTTTGTCGTGTGACACAGTCGCTCTTTTGTGGGTCGGTTCAGCTTTCACCCTAATCCGGTTTAAAAAAAAAAATATGCAGGTTTCTCTGGGTGAGAAAAGAGCTGATGAGGGACTTTGCTCCTGCAACTTCCTGACCCTGGCAGCAAACGCCGGTGGTGGAGGTGCTTCACTTCACGGTACTGGTATTGAAGTTTGGTGAGGTGTTTTAATTGGTAAGGATTCAATAAAAATAAAGCTCTAAAATTAAATCAGCAGCCCCGCTTCGTGTGTCACCAGTCCAAGGGGTTTTGTGAGCTTTTCTTGCTCATCACGGACACGGCTGGTGAGGTGAGATTTAGGGTTTTGACTTGGACCATCGGATTCAGCTCTGTGTCAAGAGCAATTGTAGAGGTATTCATTTTAAACTATTATCTTAAACCAGAAAAATCCTCCTTAAAAACCATGATACACACTATATTTTGGAGTGGTGTACGGCAGTTGAGATGAGAGAGGACTTTGAGGGTGTTTATCTCTTTTTGAGGGGTTCCTTCTGCATCTGGCATTTGAACCAGCCCCAAAGATCAGCCTTTTATTATTATTTCAGATTATGCAGTCTACCCAAACTGATTTAAAAAATGGTTCAGGGAAGAATAATTACAAGCTGTTGCTTGAGTATGGCCTCAAGTTGCGCCAGGGGAGGTTCAGATTGGATATTGGGAAAATTTTTTACATGGAAAGGGTTATTAAGCCTTGGAATGGGCTGCCCAGGGAAGTGATTGAGGCACCATCCCTGGAGGTATTTAAGGGATGAGGTGCTTAGTGACGTGGTTTAGTGATGGTTTTTATCAGAGTTAGGTTGATGGTTGGACTAGATGATCTTAAAGGTCCCTTCCAACCTGGACAGTTCTGTGATTCTGTGAATGCTTGAGGTGGTCTTTGGTAAAACAGTGTCAATTTCACATTTGCAGTGGAGCAAAGCTCATGTTCCTCCCTTGCTGCATCTAAGGCTGATCTGTGTGGATCAGACTCCGGGAAGAAAATCCCATCTGTGCCAGTCAGATTGCTCTAATGTGCTTAGTCGCTGCGAAACTCCAAAGGAACTTCCACCTGTAATTTTGAAATTGCTTCAATAAAGCAATTTAGAACCATTCGGTGGCCCAGCAAAATAATATCCTTTACTGCTCAGTGAATAAAATCTCTTTTCATCTCGGACGCTGAATAAATAAAAAAGAAAAAAAAAAAAAAGGGCTGGCGCTGTAAATCCATGAAGCTCTAAGTTTGCTGAGGCTGGGATTTCACCCTTGAACTCCTCTTCAGGTTATGCTGGTACTTTTGAAAGGGCAGAACAGATTGTGTGTGTTTGTGGTTAAACAAAGGAAGGTCACGCAGGGTTTGATTAAGTGGCTGCATTTATTTAAATGGCAGTAACCTGCTCTATTCTGAAATGCTATTTTAGAGAATAGCCATAAAGCTAAAGAACATTAAGCTATTTAGAAAAAAAAGTCAAAAAATCTGTTATGTTACGTAGCAAACATGAAACAGTGAAATTTTAATTTGGGAAATTTTAATTTTTATAACACTTGTTTGTTCGCCTAGCAAGCACGATATTATCACTGACAGTAAAATATAGGAATCTTTAATCTCATGGTCCATTTCTGTAACCATCTATTCTCATAATTAAATTTCCTGTCCTCATGACTGGTTTTTTTTTTGGTGTGGTTTGGTCTATTTTGTTTGGAGTTTTTTTCGATAGTTGTTTGTTTTTTTTCCTTCACAAGACTTTACAAACCCAGCTATGAGCAAAAAGTTTTACGAGCTGTGCAGTAGTGAATTTACCCAAAATATAATTTTAGACTTGATGTAATGGGAATGGATAGGAAATTTTAAAAAGTCTCCAAAAGTCAGCCTTGATGTTATTCTGGAATCCATTATTTCAGTGATTCATGTCAACATTGAGCTTCTTGTGTGTATTACAGTTGCTTGAAGTGCTGAGACATGAGATGTTCCAAGATATGCCCCAAGACCTAAGATGTTCAGCACTTTCAGCAGGTCTTTAGGAAATAAAGTAAAAAGTGACCATTTTTGCGCCCCCCCCCTCCCTTTTTTTTTTTTTCCTTAGTAATTGTGCAGGCACTTCCCTTCGTTATTTAAATAGCTTTAAAATAGTCCCAGGGTAGTCTCACAGTTACCTTCAGCTTGTGCAGGTGTTACCCTCACACACTGCAAATTGTGATAGGGAAGTCGAATTTAAGGAACAGAAATCACTGCGCAGAAAAGCAGGAATCTGAAATTATTGCACGAAAAAGCATCGTGAGCTGACTGCATTTTATGAGCTGGTGTTTCTTGTCCAACCTCTTGGCTTTGGGCTTGGAGAGCTGGGAAATCGGGATTGTCCATTTCGGCAAAACACAAGCTTTAATTTACATTTCTGAGCCTTTGAATATTATATTTGTGGGTAAATTGTTATGGTCATCTCGAGTGAATATTGCCTTAACTTTACCATCAAGCTGTCTGAACAGGACCTCAGCTTTGAAGTGGTGAAACAGAAGCTCCACTGAATCTTATTCTCTTACAATTTTATTCTGTCTCTTTTATCTTCCAGCTGGTGTTGGTAATTCCTAAACAGACCCCCTGTGGGCTTTTTGTTTAAGCTCTATTTGTTAACTTTTTAGTTATTATCTCTGTATCCTCTTGGCTTTGCAACTTTTTTTCCTAGTTCTGACTCAAGTAAGGTGAAAAAGCCTTGTATGAGCCACATCTGAGCCATACAGTATTTAATTTTAGGTAAATTTTCAACCAGTTTCAACCAGTGTGGTGGCAGGAAACAAATGAAAGTGTTTCTGTAGTAGCACAAGAAGAAAAATAGAGGCAAATTCTGCTCAGTTATTACTTTTCATACTGTGTTCTGATGGAATAGTTGGCTTTTTCATGCGATTTATATAGGTTGTGATCACACAGCTTAAAGGCCTTCACAAAAAAAAGGAGTAGCTGGGCTATATATATAAATTACTGCACGTGTTTATACTATATATTGCACGCAGTTTTTATTTTAACATAATTTCTGTTATTCAGAGGTTGTAGGTGATTATCATAATGCAAATCACTCATGTTCTTGTCCCACCACATTAATTACAACAGTTGTATTCTTTTATTCTTTGGATTTTCAGGGGCAAAAAAGACCTTTTTGTATAAAAAAAATAAACAAATCCTTTGTTGCAGTCTAGATCTCTTAAACTGTTTTCCTCTAACAGTGGTAAAATATGTATGACTAATTAAAATAAAGAGCTTTTAATCAGCTCGTAATCCCTGCCATTCAAATTTATTTAGAAATTCTTGGATAAATAAACCATGCAAGTGTATAACCGGCCAAATATATCGGTATGTTTCGGTTCAAAGCGCTGCCAACTGCAGATTCTGTGGTGTAAGAGTCAAGGCAGTAAAGAAATTGAGACAAATCCTTTCCCAGGGATCAAGATTGTAGGGACAAAGATAAATAACGCTGTATATTATAGGTTTGGAATTCTGTATTGGGGGGGGAAGTTAAATTACAACATGATAAATATCCATGTATTTAATTCTCCTGTAAACCAAAAATAACTGGAAGAATGTAGTCTAAGCTTTCTAAAATAATCCAAATATCCAAGGTGTGAATGAATTTATTGAAAATGAATAGGAGTGAGTGAAATTGGATGCTAAAATGACAATTTTGCTTCATTGCTTTTTTTATGGTAATTACTGTTAATAGCTTGCATCGTGTTCTCTGGATGAATTGCAGAAAAATCTTCAAGGAACAGCACCTGTCCAAGACTAAACAGGGGAATTGTGTTTATTGAGGCACGCCTTTGCTCTTTCCCAAAGTCTGCAGATTATACTGAAAAATCTCCTCTTGTGTTGCGGTCGCCTCGTTTCCTTGCCCAACCCAGGGGTATTCAGTGCAATTACCCTTAATACATATATATATATATATATATATATATCTCACTCTTTCTTAACTAAATGCCACTTGGAGCTGGTGACTTTTAGCGTCAGTAGATCATCATCACCGTGACGAGTTAGACTTTGACCCAGACTGAAATCCAGCATTACACGCTTAAAATATTATAGCCATCATTTTGTTGAATTTTGAAAACACAGAAGTTAATGGGAAAGTTGTTTTTTCCTACTTTACTGTGATCACAAATGTGATTTTTTTTTTTTTTGTTTGTTTGTTTGTTTCTGAAAGATGGCTTTCGGTTTTCTTTAAACAACCCCGTGCCTCTGATGGAAGGAAATGTCATTTACTCCCTTCCTTTTATCTACCAGGTGTTTTTTTTTCTTGAGGTTTCCTGGTAGCACAGTGATCTAACCTGAAACAAGATCAGCTTGTGGTTCAGGTGCTGTGGCTGCAAGCAGAGAATGCATCGGTTTAAAGGAGAGCTGGAAAAAAAAACCCGCAACACTTGGGTTCCCCTAAAATCCCACTGAGCTTTGGAAAACAGAATTTTAAATCCTTATTCTGAACTCAGAGGCCCATTACAATCTGTCTTTGGATCTGGAGGTGATTTATATTTCCATCTAAATGCCCTTTCCAGACCCAGAGCCAG
Source organism: Tringa tobata (assembly GCA_033628505.1). Classification (NCBI taxonomy): domain Eukaryota; kingdom Metazoa; phylum Chordata; class Aves; order Charadriiformes; family Scolopacidae; genus Tringa; species Tringa tobata. The sequence continues at coordinate 504,361 of JAHREE010000484.1, forward strand.
ATATATGAATTTATTCCCAAGCTAAACTATCCTGGAAAGATTTTGCAATAAATTTTTTCTTTCTTATTTCAAGCATGCCAATTTTTCCTGGCTGAGCCTTTGTGGAGAAGGCACTGTCCATCGTATGTTTCAGAACTGCTATTGAGTGCTACGGTAAAGAACCACTATGGGAAAGTTTCTCACAGGCAAAAAGAGCCTGAAAAGGTTTATTTTAACGCTTTGTGTTTAGAATTTTAGAAATCTGTATGTGGAAATTCCCACGTGAAAAACTTAAAGCCCTTCAAAACTGAAAAAGAGGTGTCTTGTATTCATGTAGTTCGGAGTACAAAATAGTATTCATATCATTATGATTTATTTTTTAAAAAAAAAAATATATCTTTTCATGGATTCAATGAATGGAGCTTCGTCAGAATGCTTAGTCCAGACTTAAGGAATTGCTTACAGATTTTCCCAGTACGGATTAACATCTGACGTAGTCGTGTCATGGCTTCGGCGACAATGGCATCCTTTATCTGCACTCGCCTATTCTGGGCATTTCATTTCTTCCTACAGACGGTGCTTTGTTTGGGAAGGCAGCCTGACTGGATCTGTGTGTATCATCATACCTCCAAAAAAATGCGGGTCTCTGACAGGTGTTAAAAAATAGGGGAATCCAGCAAAGGTGAAGACAAGCGCATGGTGAGAGGTGGTCCTATATGGCGATTATGAACATTGCTGTGGTTAACTTGAATTTTAGGAAAGCTAAATGCTTGTGTTTTGCGCTTCACTGGTGGGATGTAGGCTCCAAGATTAGTTTAAATTTTCATAGGCAATTGACTTTTCTATGTCCTTTGTGGTGAACATTAACTTCTGCAGTTTAAAGCCGTTCAGATCTTTAGTTCTTCTGACACCTGTGGATTCATAGCCCTTAAATAACCACAGGGTTTGAACACCCCAACCTCTTTATTCATCTGATAGATCATCAGCATCTGAAATACTAGAAATTCAGCACCTAACAATTGGCTCCTGTCTGGAGTAGCTATTTTAGCAGTGCCAAACTGTTAAAGCAACTAGAGGGTTGCCTGCAGGATTCCCAGTCACTGGAATGCTCGGGTAACTGGGGGAACACCAGTTACAGGCACCAAGTGAGAGGGTACTTCAGGGGTAATCTGGGCTCCTTGCTCATCATTATGAGAACCCCCTGCAGTGCTGCCTCCAGCTCTGGGGCCACCAA
>JAHREE010000484.1:510333-533595 GCA_033628505.1 Tringa tobata
CTTTCACTGCTCATTTCAGCCCCGTGGAAAAAGATGGTGGTGTTTCTCCAGCCGTTTGTGGTCACCTTGTTAGGGGTCCCAGCAGCGGGAGGGTGACTTCTTCATCAAAACACCAAAAGGAATTCCCTTCCCTCTTATCCTGCTGTCACTTTGTGATTTGTGGCGTTAAAAAAAAAAATATTAAAAAAAAAAATCTCTTGTTTGATTTTCAGAAACAGAAAAGATCCCTGTAATGCGTGGGCAGTGGTTTATCGATGGGACGTGGCAACCTCTGGAAGAGGAAGAAAGTAACTTAATAGAACAGGAGCATCTCAACCGCTTCAGAGGCCAGCAGCTGCAAGAGAGCTTTGATATGGAAGTATCAAAACCTGTTGATGGGAAGGAGGGTAAGATTGTTTAGATCACTATTTTTATAGCATGTTCTCTGGACAGCTGGGGTCTGCTTTTCTTAAGTGAGAATGTGATTTATAATGGTTTTTCCATCCTACATAATGGGGAACATTATTACAGGTATCAGTTTGCTTTCCCATTTTTCAGTGCATCTTGATGGTGTAGGATTTCCTGCTGCAGCACATTTGATAAACCCTAAATATTACATTCGTAGATAAACTTCTTGTTCCCATTTTGATTCATGTTTCATATCTTTCAATTGTGTTTGAAATCTCATTTCAAACTGAAATCTCTTGATGGGACAAGAAGAGTCAGTGTCCAAATGCAAAGTGGCTATTAGCTCTCTGGCCAGCGTTCCTAATTCTGCCCTGAAGGGAGCATCAATTTTACTAATCACATTTCATTTTCCATTCTTGTTCAGTCTGTGAATTTATTAGAGTAGTTTTCAGCCATAGTAAATCTTGGACATTCATTCTGTAATGGAAGTCCTTGTATTTTAATGACCAGGGTGAGGACATTCAGTTTGTGTTCCTGGGAATCTCAGTCATATGCATTTAACATTTTTAAGAATGGCCTTTTGAAATTACTGATCTATTATTTAACGTACAGAGTTGAATTGCTTGATCAGAGTAAGAATAGTATGGTGAAAATTCAGTATTTTTGGCTTTCACACTTCGCTTCTGTGTGTTGGCTTTCACTTGGTGAACAGTCTACAAACTAAGAGCTGCGAGTACAGAGGCCTCACAGTATATTCTGGTAGGGTTTGGGTTGTGTTATTCTTTATAAAGCAACTTTATTTTTAATCTCTTTAAACTACAACCTTGTTGAAAGCAGTTACGGAGTGTAGGAGCGGCCGTGTTTTGGCCGTGAGCACGGAGGAGTTCCTGTGTGTGAGCTACATGAGCACACACAAGTAAAAGCTTGTTAATAAATTAAAAGCAAGGCAGTATTCAGGCTACTTCTGTAATTACTGTAACGAAAACCAGAATATCATTTGTTGACTTAGGGAGATTTTTCAACAGTACAGAGAGTAGTTCAGTTTCTAACTCCCCTCAAGGCTAACGAAGACTCTGTGAAAATTATTTTTTTTTTTTTTCTATTTTTACCACTTTAAAAGATCTTTTTTCTCCGGCCAAGCCTGCAGTACAGTCGTCTGCTTTAACAGCTCTGTCAGGTAGGTGTGTAAAATGCTGTGACCCCTGAGCCCCAGCACCCAGCAGTACAACCACCCTTCTGGAAGGCGCTTTAACCTGTGTTTCTGTGTGCTTGTGCTGGTACAAAGCTCAGCTTCCTTAGTACAGCTCCACCCTGCCGTGAGTGCCGTGCCCTTTGTGGTAGGGTAGTGGGATTTTTTTTTCATGGAAAACAAGTCTTTGTGGGTGCTGAAGGCTTCCAGCCTTCGGTAGCTTCACCTCTGATGGAAGGAAGGAAGGAGGATGGGTCAGTTGTACTTGGATTCTCCTTATCGAGTAAGGGAGTTCAGGTTTTTTTATTGAAAACACCTGGTCTGTGGAGCAGAAATTTTCAGATTTGAGGTTGGGAAGAGTGATGAGAAAGGTATAATCCCTGATACTTATGAAAACATTAAAAAAAAATCAGAAAAAGAAGCTCCAAATTCAGACATCAGTGCCCTTTCTAAAGCAAAAATTAAAAAGAAAGAAGGCAAAACACACACAAAAAATCCCTAAGCTATGCATGCAGTCACTTCAAAATGGAATATGTGTTAAGTCACCAATAACTTTCAACATTATTATTTTTTTTTAATAGTAATAGGAGAGTTGCAGGAAAATTATAGCTACCAGTAAGTGTGAAAAGTGGTTTTGTCATTATAACATGCTTCTCAATACATTTCTGATCAGCTGCTGTCCGTGATTGCCAGCTGCGTGTGGCACCGGGAGAAGCTTTACAGCTTGCTTTATCTCTGGTGAAGTAAACATAATTAGTGGGAGAAGCGTTGAATTCAGTTTATAAATTTCTTAAGTGGTACAATTTTTGTTGTAATTGCATCCTGTTTGAAACCTATTTTGGTCCTGTCAAGCTTTACAGGTAGCTGCCATTTAAGACTAGCGAAGGAATAGATCTGTAAATACCACTGAGGGGCAAAGTGACTGTTTGCAATGCTACAATAAAGCACTGTAAATGATGCAAAACCAGCAAAATTAATACAATCTGCTGTCACAGTCTCTTAGTACTTGGACATAATTGCTTTCTTATGTGAACATACCAATTTGCCTGATGAATAACGAAAAAACAGCTTGTCAGCAAGCATCTTGTTGATATGAAGTATCAAACCTATTGGTATGATATGAAATCAAACCTATTGGCTCTTGATTTGACCCCAGCCATGCTCTAAAGGGTGGCAGTGGGATGAAAAATTAAGAGCAAGTTCCAGTTTGCTGCTCCTATTGTGGATAATTTTCTCTTATTCAGCCTGCTAACTGGGGGCAGCGTATGAGATGCTGGAACTGAGTATCCAAGACTCAATTGACAATTCGTTTGCACTTTATATTATTTATTTATTTATTTTATTGTCCTCTGCAATCTTTTTGTGCAGAAACAAGAATTGCCAGCAAGTTTACTAGGTGTTTAGCACCCTCAGCTCTTGAGCAGCCTGCCCAGTGCGTTGCTGGCGATGGAATTGCCCTTTTTTGTGTTAAGCTCGGGGCAAGTGGTGCTGCTTCCCATCTGCCTGTGCAAATAGTAATAGTGAGCACTGTGTACATCACTTGTGAAGGGCAACTGCTCAGCAGGCGTTGCCCATCCTCTTTCCTCATATCTTTGGTTTTGGGATACACACTAGGAAGGTCCCTTATGTCTAAAAACATGATTTCCCACTCCAATAATTTGATTTATTAATTCTGCTCCTGGATTGCAGCATGGTAACAAGGAAATCCCTAAGCTGCATCCAGGGCTGCTGTCGGTGAGCGGATGTTGATGAATAAATGCCCCATTATTGAACTCTTAATCCAAGCAAACCTTCCTCCGAAAGTGCAAAATGACTGAGAAGAGGGATCTCTAGCCTGTGGCCTCTAAGTAACATAAAGCTCGTGCCACTTCCAAGGGCTGTGGAGATGTAAATGCTGAAGGTAACACAAAACATATGGCAGCGTTCAGGTGAATGATCTCCCAAGTTCTGTTTTCCACGGGGCAGCCTGGAGACCTCTGCTGAGCAAACTGTAGCAGTATTTTCATTTTCATCCTGACAAAGTATTCAGTTTCGGGCCTTGCAAAACGAACTGTGGTTCGTTTATGGTGCCTGATGCCGCTGACTCCCCTTGGTGCCTGATCCTCTCCATCGGTCCCCTGAGCTGTTGGTCTCAGCACTGGCATGGCTTTCTCGGGGAAATTATTTGCCGTGACAGAAGCCAGAAATGGGGCACTTTATTTCTCAGGACTGTCCAAACAGGTTAATGTGACCTTTAGATTTGCCATATCCAGCTGACCTGGCTTGGTCTCCAAGAAGGTTATGGCCTGTAGGTGTTCACAGACGTGGCTACCAGAGCTCTACCTGCTGCTTGTAAAAATTAGTCAAATTGCTGAGATTTCAGGAGGGATGTTTGTTTCTCGATGTGTTGGCACCTGTAACACTTGTCAAAGGCCACCTACCCCTGACCGGCAAGCTCTGAAGTGCAGCATGCACAGGAGGTGTTGACATGGGACGGTGTGATAGGATGAGGGGGAATGGTTTTAAACTGAAAGAGGGGAGATTGAGATGAGATCTGGGGAAGAAATTATTGACTGTGAGGGTGGTGAGAGCCTGGCCCAGGTTGCCCAGAGAAGCTGTGGCTGCCCCATCCCTGGAGGGGTTCAAGGCCAGGTTGGATGGGGCTTTGAGCAACCTGGTGTGGTGGGAGGTGTCCCTGCCCAGGGCAGGGGGTTGGAACTGGATGATCTTTAAGGTCCCTTCCAACCCAAACCATTCTATGATTCTATGACAGCTGAGTCCCTAGCCCACCACAGAGTGTGTCAGAGAGGGGTGCTGGGGACATGAGCCTCTCGCTTCGTCGACTCCACAGGAGCCCAAAACCAGACCAGAAGGATGGATGCTGTCAAAGTCCTGGAGCAAACAAATGCTGCAAGGACCTTACCTGTTTCCTCCATTGCTTGACCACGCTCTGTTTCACATCTCATCGCCCCAGAGCCCGCTTTGGTCCTGGCCAATTTTCATGTACATTTTTCAGTTTAAACAGTTCATTTTGTTATTGATAGATACAGGAAAGGACGCTGCTGTTCTGCCTTTTAAGACACGAGTAACCGATAACGGCTGCAGGAGGAAACCACACTCAGGATGAGGAATTTAGGGGTTTGGCTGCATTTCTGCTGCTTCCTCCTGAAACCGAATGTCCGCAGCCTGGATTTGAGTTAAGGCAAGTCCCAAATTTGCAGAAATGCAAATCTGAATATTGACAGGTTCAGGAAGGCATCTTTTTGGCTTGTTGTTACATAAAAGTAATCTTTCTGAGCAATACGAGAGCCATCACAGTGTCATTTCATAGTTGTGTCAAGGAGCAGAGCTTGGTGTTTGCCACTCAAGGCTGTGCTAAAAACAGCCAACTCTGCTGACACCTTAAACCCCTAAATGAGATGCTGCACTGCTGTAACCATATCCACGGGCTTCCCAGCCTGATTTGTTGTCTACCTATCAACAGAGAGGCAGAACAACATTGCAAGAGGTTTTTTGGGGCCTCAAAGTCATTTATCCAGTACTTGTTTGGCTTTTTTTTTTTTACATCCAAGTGACACTAGGCTTTTTTGGTATATTGTCCTTAAGAACAATTCATCCTTCAAACTTAACATAAGTAGTTTAATACCAACACAAGATGTAAAGTGACGTTTTGATCTAAATTCTTAGGCTCAAAATTTTAAATACGTGATGCAAACTTCCTCCCTTAAAATGTGGAAATATCTAGGGTGTTTATTTGGTTGTATCTCTGTGCCTTTGTGCAGAAATACTGACCTTTCTTGTATTGCATATTCCCAGGGATTACGCTTAAATATATGACTACTGTAAAATAATTCTATAAATATTTCTGAGGAAGATCTAGGTTTTAACACGTGTTCTTTGAAGCGATATTTCAGCTGAAACCATTCTGAAATGAGTACAGAAAGGGTATCATAATACCTTTGTAGCAGTCAGTAAGCTTAAAATGTACAGAATAACTTAAGATTTAGAAACTACTTTTTGTGCATCCTGAGGCAGACAGTGGGCTCAGGACCTGTCTAAAGTTGTCTATCAAAGGAGCAGCGTTCTGAAGTGATACCAGTAATATAAAGGCCATTGTAAGATAAAACAAGACCGTGAACTCAGATCACAGCAGGTTCTTAGAGGGTTCTCAGACTGGATATTTTGCTAACAGTATTTAATCTCAATAAAGGCAGCGATGCTCAGACCAAGAGGGAGCTTGATGGAGGGTCAAAGTCACACCTTCAGTGTTGATTTTTCTCTCCTGATCCGTGGCCAGAGCTCAAAGACCCCTTGGTGTGAGTTCCTGGAGGACAGAGGAGCTGTTAGCAGGTGGGTGCCCACTGCTTCAGGTGCGGGGAGGTGGTCAAGGATGGACGAGCAGCTTTTCTCACACGGTCCGGCTTTCAGCTGGAGGTTCAATCTGCAGGACCCACAGCTGCCTGGCTCATGGTAATGCTGCCACCTCTTGTCTTCTGCATAGTGGAACAGAGCAGGAACAGCAAGTGCTTGGCATGTTCCTGGGGAGGAAGCAGCAGGTGAGACTTCCTACTGCTCCAGCCTCAAGAGGGCTTCTTCTGATTCTTCCATTCAAGCCCACTGAGCACTGGTTCACAGGGTACGTCATAAAGTGGTCCCTGCTATAAATAATATCCTCTAACAGCTTTATAATTTGCTAGGACAAGAGGGAAGAGCCTCAAGTTGCTCCAGGGGAGGTTTAGGATGGATATTCTAAAAATTTTCTGCACTGTAAAGCGTTATCAAGCCTTGGAAGAGGCTGCTCAGGGAAGTGGTGGAGTCTCCATCCCTGGAGGTATTTAAAAGCTGGGCAGACGTGGTGCTGAGGGACACGGGTTAGTGGTGAACTTGGCAGTGTGGGGTTAATGGTTGGACTTGATGATCTTAAAGCTCTCTTGCAACCAAAATGATTCCATGATCTCTGCCTTAAAAATACTTGGTTAGCTGTTACTATAATAAATACAGTTGAGAACCTGTCACCTGTCACTCCATCATCTTTTTCAGATATATTCATTTCACTAGGATGAAGTGAAGCTGAAAGCTTAATATATGTGATATTAAGATAGGAATAGACATAGTTAATTGTATTTGCACAGAGAGATACTCAAAATTCAGCTGGAAATCACCTGAGCAACCGGATTCAAGCTTGAAATTGGATCTGACTTAGAAGTTGATCCTGCTTTGTGTGAGGGATTGGAGCAGATGAACACCAGCAGTCCCTTCAGCAGAAATTATTCTGTGATCAAGTCTATCATTCTGTGGTAGGTCATAAGAAACGCAGAAAAAATCCCGTGAGTCAGAATCAGAATTAATTTTTGTAATGCATTGATTTTGAAACATCGTAAGTTGCAGGTTGCTCAGGATGTTTCCAGTGGAGTTTTGAATATCTCCAACAGTGGAGACTTCCCAACCTACTCTGGGCAATCCGTGCCAGTGTTTTCTCACCCTCATCATAAGAAAAATAATTTTTTCCTTAGGCTTGACTTGACTTTCCTGTGTATATTCTTCTTGAGTTGCCACAGCCAGTAAACTATTCTGTAAATTATTCCAAGTTCCAAGTGCAGTCGCTATGAGCCTAATTTTCCTCTCTTCTAGAAAACTGATGTAATATAGTAATATATTTCGCTTGCATCTGTATTAAGGCATCTGCTGACAGAGCTGTTAGCCGAGGGTGTGAAGAGGTGTGACCCTGGACCGGCATCGCAGTGGCAGTCGAAGCCCTTGACACAAGCCTGGAATATTGCACTTTTGTGATATTCTTGTACTGGGATAAGTTGCTGGATCACAGAGCATTAACTGTTCCTCGGTTTTTTTAAGGGAAGATGTCATCCAGTTGCATTTCTCCCCACTCTACAGCAGGCCAACTCATTTCAGGTCATTGCAGGCTGTGGATTCAGAAGCCAGGCTGGAGAATCTTGATTTCTCATGGGACTTAAACACGCTCTCTTGGCTATATCCGGTTTTTGAGGCTAAAACAATTTGAAATTAAGACTGTTTGTTCGAGGGAGGGCCCATGAAGCAGTAACACAGAAGATGTAGGTTTGTAGGACTTGACTTTAAGCGTTCCTCAGGACCCCCTGAAGAAGTGTAGAAGGTCTCCATCATTACAGTTAATAGTCAGTACAATTCTCCTGTTGTATAAGTGCCAAGAGCAGCTTCTTCCACCCACATAACTTTATCTGTTCATTAGCAGCAGCCTTCACTTAACTTAAAGTAGTCCTTCCATAATCACACAACACGAATATGTAACTCCCTGAGAAAGAATCTGTTGGATCACTGGGTAATATTTAAATATTCTCTCGAGGAGTGAAATAAGATAATTGAAAGTCTAATAAAAGTTATGGACTTGCATTTCACTGTAGGAGGCAGCTTCTTGCGGCCTTACAGAAAAGGGTAACACGGGAATATTTGGTTATTTTCTCTACTCTAGATTTTAATGATCCTCTTATGCTCTTTAAGGAAAATAATAGAGCTGTGCTTGAAACTGAGTTGTTGGGTTTTTTCCCCCAAATGTTTAGTGTTTACTTAAGAAGGGTGACTGTGCTCTACCCTATACAAACAAATTATTTATGCTTTTCTACAAAGGCACTGGGTGAGTCTGATTACACTGTTCCAGCTGTCTTTTACTAATGCCTTCAGCTCTGAGGTGATATCATAACTGTTTATGAAGAGTGAAGAAATTGAATTTGACTAATGTGACCTGACACTTTTGCTACAAAACCAGTTTTTAAAGTGTGTATACCTTTTCAGAAAATGTGCCAACTTTTTTTTTATTCCTAAAAGTGGTAATGCTAATGAAAAAAAAAATTACACCCCTTTAAAAAATTTTACTTTGAAGCTCAGTGTTTTTACTTTTAGTTCTCTACTACCTCCCTCCCTTCTCCCTCCCTTCTTTGTTCAAATGGAGAGGATATAAGGAGAAATCAGATGCTGCATGTCTTAAGCGCAAGCGTTCCCAAGGTACAGTAATTGTAGATTTCTTTTTTTTTTTTATTGTAGTGCTTTTGGCTTAGGAAGCTTTAAATTCTAGTTTGCTTATATCAGTTAAACGTGTTAGATTTACATGCTTCAATTTCTTGAGCTGTATTCATGCTGTTTCCTTCAAAGGGGAAGGAAAAAGCATCATAAATCTTAGAAGAAAAGTAGAAGTGGTGTGAATCTTAGAGAAAACTAGATGCTAATGGTATCATGCAGTAATCCTTATTATAATTGTGATGAGAACTGTAAAATTTTGTTTCTTACACTCTTTATTTGTGGTTTGGCTTTTTCAATAAACTAAAAGCAACTTTTTTAGAATCACAGCAGGCCTGGTATAAGATAAATTACATCAGAGAAGAAATAGAGGGTTTATACTAGATAATGTTTTGTTTGCCACTTTTTTTTTTTTTTCTGATAATGCATGCATCTATAACTTTATGTTGTAGATAATTTTTACTGCAACTTTTTATGAGTACTGGAATGAAATGAGACTTTGGACATAGGTTATAAAAAAGGAGAAGCTGCATAGAATATGTGATAACGGCTGCTGTGTTGCAGAAAACTTCAAACTTTGCAGCAGCTGACGTGCAAATTTGTTTCAGAAAGTGGGAGTAGATCTTAGAGGAGCCATTAATGATTGCAAGAGGCTCAAAAGTACTTGTCACTGGTCTTTCTCTGCCACTGTTAGAGCCAGTAGAGATTAAACTTTTATTGATTTCAGTGGCTGTGGAACTAGACTTCTGAAAACTGCACCCTCCCTCCATTTAGAATGTAAATGCATGTGGTAGGTTTAGAGATATTCTTGTCATACCATATATTCTTTTAGCTCCTGGGGTTATTGTAAAATAGGAGAATTTATTTTGGCATGCATAAACATTTGCCTTTTGGCTTCCTTTAACTGTATTTTTCTATAATTGGGTCCAAATGAAAATGCCTGAAATCAAAATGTTTACTATTAAACTTTTTCCTGCCTCTTCTCACACACGGATCTCAAGTCCGTTAAAGGTGAAGAAGTGTAACTACTGTCTGGGGCAGTAAGAAGTGGCTTCTGCCTTTTATTTTGTGATTGTAATTTTGAAATTATTTTGTATAAATTTTTTTCTCCACATTAGGTTCAGTTGTGGTAATAAATGTGCTTCAATTAAAAAATTACAAATAGGTGTTTATGTATCGACTAGCAATGCTGATGAATTGAGAGGTGGTGAAGTGCAATATAAAAATGACAGCAATGTGAGACAAGTCTCTTTAATTAAGAGCAATGGCCATTTTAATGGCTTTGCATTTTTTTTTTAAATAAATAGGAAAAGGTTTTAAATTCTACAGCTCTACCTCGGGTTTACGTAGCATGACTTCAGAGTTGTTTAAAAAAGAACAGCAGTGGGCAAATTATGCTCTCAGCTACCTGTGTGATGTGGCAGGCTTTTGTGCCAAAACTACTGCTTATTGTTTGCGAGGCAGATTAATTTAAAAATCCCTGGGGGAAAAAAAAAGGGGAGAAAAGGTTTTCAGACAGCACTTATTCCTTGTCTGGCCTTTAGCCCTGACTGGAGTGACAGTGCCTTTGGGGAGGAGATGGAGGTAATATCAGCTCTTAGAACTTCAAAGATACTTTCCTCTAGATTGATTTTGACTTGAGCATAGTCAAACTCTGGGAGAAGAAAATCACCCCATGCTTTGTTCTTGGCAGCTGGATGAAAGTACGGAGCAAAAAAACCAGTTGCTTACTGTACAAGATATTTAATCTTGAACTGTTGGCGCTGTGACATGCCATGTTGGAGTGCCTGTCTGCCTGCACGGGGTGCTGGAGGTGTTTGGCTCCTTGAGTGCTTGAGCTGGGAGGATGTTTGCTCTTGCACTGCACATCCCCAGCCTCTCCATGGGTTTTGTGTGCTATGAGCATAAAAAACAGTGCAGGCTTTCTGCTCCTCTGTTATTCTTCACTTATTTTGAATCGAGATGAGCTTCTGCAGTCTAATTGAGATCAGGTTCTTCAAGGCTTTAGGAATATGTCTTCTATATTTTTTGTTTATCACGTCATTTTTCATATGTCATCTTTTTAGAGAGGTTTTTTCCTCTGTGTTCATCTGTCTTGGTGAAGCTGGAGGTTTGTGTGACAGTAACCATGGTTTTCTTCAGCTGAAAGAAGTCCTTTCTTGATCGCTCTCCCTTCCCCTGTGCTTCTCTCCTTGGTTTTTTGCATGGCTTCCTCGCTCCTGGCTGTCTTTCATCTACAGCGGGGTTGTGTCTTCCACATACTCATACTCTTGGTGTCTGTCGTGGTGGAAATCCCTGAAAAATGTTTCATTTCTAGTTTCTGGCTACAAAGGAATCCAAAACTTGGTCTCATTTCCATGGGCTTGGCCATCAATCCCATACTAGAAAAGTAAGCAGTGAGCAGAATTTTCTGCAGGGTTTCTGCAACTAGGGAAGATGGACTTATGGAGACGCCTACTAAGAAAGCTGAGCATGTTGTCAGTGTCAGAGAAGTGGTTCATGTGAAAACAAAACTGCAAGACGTCTGGTCCAGAGGGAGGTTCCTGTCCCATGGATTTATGGGTTTTTCTGTGCCTGACGTTCAGAGATGCTGTAGCTGCAGTCAGATCTCAGTGAAGCTCAGTAACATCCTAGCCTGGTGCCCTGGAGAGAATCCACAAGACTAGAAAACGTGCTCCTGAAGAACCCAGAAGGCCAAGAAAAGAAGACAAAGAGCATTCCCCTGTGTCGTACCAACCACCTAATCTGAATTCTGTGGCTTGGCTTCCTCAGCCATGCTATGACATGCCTTGGTGACTTCCTGACACTCTGTGACATCTCTTGGTGTGAAAAGCTCCTGAGTTGTCAGTTTAACCATCTCTGCAGCGTGCAAGAGGTTTATAGGACAGTCACCATTCATCCTGAAGAGAGAGTGTAAATCAAGTTATCTCATCATCTTCAGGAAAACATAACTTTCTCATGTTCAGTATCAAAACAGCGATGGCAGCCCTTGTCATCCCTTAAAGCATGGTTTGCATATTTTGCTATTTTTTTAGGATGCTTATTTTCAGACCGCTATCAAATCCTCTCTAAAAACACCTTTTTTGTTCCCTGCCTCACTATTAACGCACCCTAGGACTATCAGCAGCAGAAGCTCCTTTTGGGTTGGGCTCTTGAAAGTCTTGAGAATCTCTTCACATCCTCGGTGTAGTGTTGGCCCTCATGAAGAGCTACCTTATTGCAAGGGGTCTTTTATCTAAAGAGTATCTCCTGTGCACAAGGACAGAGAACCTCAGTCCCTGCCTAGATATGCATGCACACGTGGCTTGTGGGTCATTTATTACTGTGACTGATTTCAGCCAGGCAGGTCTTAGAATCATAGAATAGTTTGGGTTGGAAAGGACCTTAAAGATCATCCAGTTCCAACCCTCTGGCCTGGGCAGAGACACCTCCCAATAGACCAGCTTGCTCAAAGTCCCCTCCAACCTGGCCTTAAACCCCTCCAGGGATGGGGCAGCCACAACCTCTCTGGAAAATCTGTTCCAGTGTCTCCCTACCCTCATAGTAAAGAATTTCTTCCTGAGATCTCATCTCAATCTCCCCTCTTTCAGTTTAAAACCATTCCCCCTCATCCTGTGGCTCCCCTCCCTGATCAAGAGTACCTCCCCATCTCTCCTGGAGCCCCTTTAGGGGCCGGAAGGCCACTATAAGGTCTCCCTGGAGCCTTCTCCAGACTGAGAAGACGACCTCCTCCAGGTCTTCTCTCAGTTGGGTTTCTGCCATGTAAACCTGCAAGGATATACCATTTTTCTCTCCCCAGACATTGTGGTCGCCGGGACACATTCTTATGAAAGGATAGAGAAAGCACAACAGTAGTCATCAACTGAGGTGTCGCTCCTATTTTGAAGGGATATTCTTGCCCACCAGGAGGGCCTGGGTCCTTTCTGGACATGGATTCATCTCTGTGCCCACAGAAACGTTCATGAAAAATCAGTTTGTGTGTTCATTGAGTTCTCACTGGATTGCTTCTTGCTCTGGCCAGTGTTATCCCCAGCTGACATGTCTGCTCTTCAGAATCAGGCTTACTTCCTTTCCTGCTCTTGCTCTGTCACTATAAAACAGTGATATAGTTCTAGTTATTTTTTGTGAATCAGATGTTTGCTATAACAGAATCCCCTTGTTTCTTACAGACCGCATTTAGTTTTTCATCAGACTGTGTCAGGTCTGTCTGCCTTGGCAAAAATACTACAGGAGAAAGGTCACAGCATCTGGCTTAACGTGGCTGGTTTGGGCTGTAGCAGCGTTAAAATATGAAGTCGTGACGGCTCAGGCTTTCTCAGAATGTTTTTGGAAGAGTATAAAAAAATCATTTGACTGGCTTCAAGTAGGGGACAGGTTAAAGCTCTGCTTGCTGTGGCAAAAAAAAAATCCCAAACAACCCTTCTGGGTGTTTTCCATGACTTTGGACTTTCTGGCAAGAGCAATAACAGTTAAATAACATTTTTTTGGTCACGGAGCTATTGCTGTTGTCAGCTCCCCTAATGTTATGTATCCCACATTAGATGAGACCTAAGCAGCAGATTTCTGAACACAGGTGAAATGTGAATTTCTAGTGGTAGGACTGTGGGACTGCTTGGCTCGAGCAAGCTCTAAGCCTCAGATGAGAAATTCTGACTTGCCTTATAACGTGCTTCATCCCGACAATCAGGCCGTGTGTCATGAGGTTGGTCCCAGAGCTCAATCAGTTCCAAATCTGGAAAACACAATAATTGCCCAGAAAAAAAAAAAAAAACACAACCAAACCACTGGAGCTTTTAGTGGCTTTTGAAAGAGCTGGATTCTGTTCGGTGCCAGAAATTACTCATTCAGAGGCTTTCTCATTGAACCGCGCTTCCAGCTCCAAGATATTTCTGAAAGGAGAGAAACACAACAGAGCCTTCTAGTAATGGAACCTTGAAAGCCTCTGTCTTACTGCAGGGAACGGTCAAACCCAGGGATCTCGCTGTACAGACAAGGAGAGAGAAAATAGGAGTGAAATTGCTCTTTTTCTAGCGATAAGAGTTCATGGGGCAACCACCATTGGTCATCCCACCAACCTGCAGTATCTCAGGATGCATTGCCCTGCTGCTTCCCCCTGGTTTTTGTTTTCAGCTAAAGGGAGTATTTTGGAAACCTGCCATCCCATAATGAGGGTGGGAGGAGAACGATGTGAAATGTCGCCAAAGGTCATCTCCAACCTGCTGCTTGACCAGCTCAAATTAATCCTAAATGTAAAAAAAAAAGCTTTTCAAGGTAAGAAATAATACAGATTTAGGTATAATGGAGTTCTAGGTTTTAACCTGTGTGTAAATTACTCTTCTCTCTCTGTGTTTGTAGAGGATATATTTTATTTTTTTAAAATTCTTACCCATCTAAATTAAATGTTGTTCCTTTTTGCTGCAGCTATTCATAGTCTAAAGTTGAGTCGCAACCATGTGGACTGGCACAGTGTGGATGAAGTGTATCTTTACAGTGATGCAACAACATCTAAAATTGCAAGAACTGTTACGCAAAAGTTGGGGTTTTCCAAAGGTAATATTTCTCAGAGTTTGTAAAGAATATTGTAAATACTGGTATTTCAAGGTTGTTACTTTAACTCTAGAAGGATATTTTGAGTTTGATGCTTTAATTTGTGACCAGCCCCCCTTTGTCCATTGTGGTTTTTACAGAAGAGTACATGAGGTTGTTGTACATAATTGTAACTAGATGTAAGTTATGACTTATTTTTACTATATGTTTTATTATTATTTTGGATGCAGCAGTTAGTATATGAAAACATTACAGTGGCAGAATCTAGCAGCTAGGATTTAAGAATCACAGTTCCCTTTGCAACCTGAATTTTAGCTCTGTCTACTTTCATACTGTGATGTATTCCTTAAATACACTGTCATCCCTTCCCCTCTCACCATCTCCTGCCTTTTTTTTCCGCTCATTAAACAGACGTATGAACCAAGAGGAAGGGTGAAGCTTTTAGGCAGAAATTGTTTCCAGTAGGAGCCCGGGCTCATTTAAGCTCAAAACTACCAGTTATAAAGCCAGCATGGCTGAGATGGTGGGAAGGGAGGATGGTCTCTCTCTCGAGCAAAAGGCAGATTATTGCCAACTTAGAAAATTGGAACTTGTCTTCTCTGTCGTGGTGCTTCTATGCACTGCTGGACAACAGCAAAAACAAGAATATACCCAGCTGTTTTCTTCCTTGGTCTCTAAAGAGACAAGATCGGGTAATAGGTTTTAGTCTCCATGCCTCTTTTCTGCAATTAATGCCCTCTTACCACACAGGGCTCTTGGGTGGATACTTAATTAATGTTTGTCCAGAATGAATATAATTTAATGCTTCAGTTGTGGAAGAAATGAAGTATTCTATATCCAGAACATGATTTGGACAGTCTGTAATAAATAAGATCATCCTAAACAGTTTGGGGAGAGAAATATCAAGTAGAAACCCACGATAAACAATATGTGTCCTGTGTAAAAACTGCCCTTAGTATTTTTGTAGCATTTTCCTCCTCCTTAGAAACAAAACAAATTGTTTGCTTCAATTTTTATGGTGGGGAGTGATGCTGCCTTCCTCTCTGTGGCCATCTGAAGGGCTTGCTGGGCTCCTGGGCAGGGCTGTGGTCCTCTCTGTGGGTCTGTCACTAGAGGGGGATGGAGACACGTTGTGCCAATGGTTTTCTCAAGCCATCTGTGGGGCACTGAGAAAACACCCGTACTACCCCCAGGGAATTGATTTTTTTTGGGGGGGGGTAAGGTTTGGTCACTGAACGTGTGGGGAAATTTGAGGTTAGATCATCTTGAAGGAGAGCATAGGTTTTCCCTGTCAAAATGAAAAAAAAGTAAAGCTTTTCAACTGGGTCAGAGAAAGAATGACAACGCTTAAACCGTTTTTGGTGGCCGGATCATTTCCATGATCCCTCCATGCAGTGAATGTAAGGGGGGAGTTTATCGATTGAGACACATAGAAGAAGGGTATTGTGTTGTAAAAGTTGATGGACAATTATAGAGCTGTTGTCTAAAAAGTTGTTTTTCAAAACATCTCTGAAATTAGTTATCTTTACAGTGGAAATGGCCTGTTAATACGCTGAGTGACGCAATATCACCCAGTTGCTCAAACCTCTCAGGAGTTTAAAATTGCAGATATTTAAAAGCACATGCTGTTCCTTTAATGTATAGTCTCATTTTCAGAATACTTTAATGTATTGGTCTGAGACAAGTCAAGCTTCTGTCAACATGTAAGACCATTGCACTTGGTTGAATGTAACTGATCTAGGATCATGTTTTTTCTACAGCTTCAAGTAGTGGGACAAGGCTACATAGAGGCTATGTAGAAGAAGCCACGTTAGAAGACAAGCCACCACAAACTAGTCACATTGTGTTTGTTGTGCATGGTATCGGGCAGAAAATGGACCAAGGAAGGATCATCAAAAATACAGCTATGTGAGTGCTTCCTAATATTTGCCATACCGACTCTAGCCTGAATATAAGGCTGATGTTATAAACAACAGCAGGCTCTTTGCTTTAAGCTGTATCTTTTCTTCTTTCCTTCTCCTCCTCTTCTCCTGAATCATTAGTCTTTATATTGTGGGTATGCTACTTTCTCTGTTAATTTGGATTATGGACTTGGTGAGAGCAGCTGCAGGAGCGAGAAGATCAAAGATACATTCTGTTTTCATGATTAATGTTGGTGACTTTTAGGGGACTGGCCCGTGAATTTCTAGCAGCTGTGGTTGAAAGTTTACTGGGTCCTTTCATTGAGTGTCTTCTGTCAAGACAAATGGGGTTTTGATTTAACAACAGAGCTAATTCTGAAGGTTGGTGGATGGGAAGAGAAACTCCGGAGCTATAGAGAATGCTGTACCTGGGAAGAGTTTTGGATGTCAGAAGAAATTGTAAAGTCCTGAAGACAGCACTGAGGGGGGTGAGGAGGTGTTAAGGACCGCTTCATTAGCAGAAAGAAGAGGCTAAAAAAGTCTTAATTGCAGATCAGTCTTGCGCATATGGTTTGGTACATGTGTCCCAAATAGCTTCAAAGTTGACTGAAACAGCGACGTACACGGTGACTGTTGTAACAGTGTGTGCAGAGCTGGGATTGCTGATTTTGTGGTAAGAGCTTTGCAAACCTCTTGAAATCCAGAATAGCAGCGTAGGTCAGGGTTTATCTGTCATCGATGTGGTGTGTACCATCATGTCATCAGGCTCTTGTGTCCATTCAGCTCGTTGACCCACTCCAGTGTCCTCTGGTGTGGTCGAGTAGACCTCTTGATTTCACCGCGGTGTCATTTGTCTTCTCAAAGCAACCAACCTGGTACTCCCCTTGTCTGGGTGCTTTGCTGCTCTTTTATCCCTGTTGTTTAAGAGCAAGGAGTCAAAACCAAACAAAACCAATCCATAGCCCTTGATAAAAACCTGAAGTGAGTCACCAAAATAAATGTAAGACCTTAAGAAGTCCTGTATTAATTGACAGCCAATTATGTGCAATCTTTTATCTAAAAGGGAAATGAGAGTTTTTGTGCCTCGCTCCTATCCTCAAGAAAAAGCAGACAGTATTGCACAGCCTTTTAAAATGCCAATTATTGGCATAAATTGTGTATTCTGTACAAAATCTGCAAATGAAACCAACATTTTATATTGAAGTCCTTTTTTTTTTTTTGAGAGCTTAAAAGTTATCAAACTTATCACTGAGAAACATCCCATATGTTCTAGGAAGAGATTTTAGAGGAAATGTCTGCCAGGCCAGCACGGTGGCAGCTCTTACAAGCCATACTAGCACTTCCTGTTAGCACCTTCATCCATGAAATATGTGTTTGTTTATTTGTTTATTTATTCGTTTGCATTAGGGACATAGAGAGTCCAATATTGCCTTTTGAAAAATGGTAAGATGGATAAGGAGAAATATTTTTTACTGTTCACACTTTAAAGTAGAAAAGACTTAAAGCGTTTGTTGTTTTTTTTTCCTTCTAAATGCACATTCTTTAGTAGGAAACCTATAGTTGGAGCAATGCTAAATCTGTAACTTAAGCCACAGGTCTGCCCATCAGCATCACTGCTCCTTTCTTCCCCTATCGGTACCTGGGTACTACCAGGAGATGTAGAAGGCACTACCAGCCCGCAGAGCTCATGGTTGGCTTGGGCTGTCTTTGAAGGACTTGGATGTCCCTTGTGAGAGACATCTGGTGTGGGAACCCCCCAGGTAGGTGTTGTGTGTTTCCTTTAGAAATAGAAAGTTGCTTTTTGGTTTAGGCCCCAGGACATCTGGCAGAAGTTCCTCCAAAGAGTGCCACCAGTCCTCTCTGTGGACTTTGTGCCACGGATGGGAAGAGATGGGCGATGAGGCAGGTTGGACTAGATAAACTCCGTAACACCGTGCGGGTCTTTGATTATGATTCTTGGAGGGACTCTGGGATCTCCAGAAGGGAATGATTTCTCAGGTGCTTTCCTTTTCTACCATCCACAAAAAACTGTTCTGTGTGCTTTGCCTTTGCCCTGTATATTTATTGTTGCTTCTTGGAGGGTTCAGTCTACCCTGGGATAAAACTTGTGCATTTTTTTCAATCTGGGTGAGAGCAACACTTCGGTTCATAGCACAAAACCATAACCTCCCTTGAACAAATGGCCTTAAAAGCAAGAAAAGTGCAAAAAAACAGCTTATAACCCAGACATGGAATATTCTGTCGGTAACCCAGGCTGGTGAGAGACCCTTCCAGAGCTCATCGGACACACTCTGTCCTCAGGGTACCACCCTGAGAAGAAATTAGTGCAGCTCACGCGATGCGTCTGCATCGTTAGGCAGATCCGTTTGGTTACGGAGGTGAAAACAGAGCTCTGCTTCCAGGGTAATTTAAAATTATATGCGCTGATTTCATTAAGGAATGGAGTTCAGTCTAGCCATTAAGGTGGTTAGATGCTGCGGTCGCAGGGTGCCCTCTGAGTGGGTAGATGGAAAAGGTGCCTTTTATCGATGCTTGAACGAACGGGCCTTGGGTAGATGTGACACCCTTTTGTTTCTTCACAGTGTAGTTAAACACATTTATTATCTAAATGTAGCTCAGCAGCTGGTACAACAAGCTGCTCCTGTCAGTGCTGATATTATATTAACTGGGGAACACGTCTGGAAAGAGTTGGTACCTCCTCCAGGCTGGAGCAGTGATTCAGCTCCCCTGACGTGAACAGAATAATGTGCTCTGAGCCTCTCTGACAGCGTAGGGATGGCTTATTTAAAGAAGAAGATAGCATATTCTGTATTTCTGTGTGATACAAACTAAGATATTGTGGCACAATGTAGTTAATTGGAGGTGTTTTGTTTTAATTTGCCATCAGATACAGTATTCTGGCATTGCTAGGTAATAAGGTACAACATTAACTTTAAAAAAAAAAATCATTTTAGGATATCCTTTCATTTTTACTGTACCCACTTTCGTATTGTTACTTGGAATATTTTTGCACTGAAGCCCAATCTTTTTCTGAGTTTTGTGCTTCTAGATTATGGCAGGGGTGGCATGGGGTTTCTCACGTATATTAGAATTTAGGAATGTTACTATCCATGTTTCCAGCCTCCTTAAAAATTATCCTGTTGTTTTACCTGACGTAGGTACAGGTCAGATCCTTCAGGCTGACCCTCTACATTTCATCAGCTCCTGTGCTCGAAAATCAAATGGAGTTAACTTTTGTGTGCTATTTCCATAATAGCTGTAACGTTGTAATGACGCTTCTTGGCCGTTCTTACCCTAAAGCTGGTGTCTGTCTGCCTCTGTCTGAATCTCCTGTTTTGATTTGAAAATTGTATTTGCCTGGGCTGCAAAAATTGCTGTCTGCCCAAAGCAACATCACGTTGGCCTTCCATAATCGCCAATTACGTTTTTATTGCAAGTCCCATTAGAAAGCATTTTAATTGTGGATTATCATTATAATAATTACTTCAGGATAGCTATTTTGGTGAATTTCCAGCGGTGTGGCGGCCCTGACAGAGTACAGAGCCTCTCAGAGGCCTTTCAGTGCATTAAATACATGCTGCTAGAATCTCAAATCAAAATTTCCTGTGAAATTTTTCCTGTATTTTTTCACTTTTTAGATGTTGGGTAGGTTTTTTTGCGTGTTTTCCAATCAAATGCTTATGTGGCACTAGATACATATTACGTGCTTGTTTTCCATTCTTCGGTGCTGGTGATAATTGCATGTTTTTCTGAAATTAAGCATCCAAATGGTAAGAATTATCTTACATGACTTGAGCTTGTCTTGCAAGCTAAATGAGAAGTTCAGCCCAAGAGGTAAAAGGTGATAGGGCATTAAGTACTTTCATAAGAGCCTGTTTTATATACACTTATTAATTATCTAACACATGACTGTGTCTCGGGTGGGAGCTGTAACAGCCTGTTTGGGGCTTAGATGTATCTCTAGGTTTGTTCTGGTTCCTGTCCCCCCCGGAGCCCTCGTTTCTGCCTGGTGCTCCCTTTCCCTGCCCACACCAGCACCATTCTCTGTACGGACCCATTGCAAACTGGATCACTGCGGCTGGTCCAAACAACTGGAACCCCCTCTGGAAGGTGGGAACAAATGGTGAGGAGGCAGGAGATGACAACGGGGACAGGGAGTGCCCAATCTGCTCTATACCAAAGCCAGTGTCTCACTAATTATGGGGATCCAACAACCCCCAACCAACCGAGTGGCTGGAGTTCCTTTGATCGTGCTGCGTCCTGTTATTCTCAAGAAGGTTGAAGTGTGAGTCACCATCGTGCTTGCTTTGTCTGCAGGCTGGAATTTCCATCTTTCTTCCAAAGTAAAAGGACTCTGCATTATGTCTCACCCCTCACTCTATAAATCTGCCAATGTCTATCCAAGCCCAGAGCAAATCCATTTGGTGCAACTTCTACAAGTGCTAAAGCCCATCTGTAGGAAGCCACGCGTGGGATTATTTCTGTCCTCTTCTTATTACAGACTCATCTAAAAAAGCTATTCCACCAACCTGTTGTCTCCCAGGCTGAGAGCATGTGCACAGGCGGATGGTAGCCCAAAAGCAAACTGGCCGCCCAGGGAAGCGGTTGAGTCCCCATCCCTGGAGGTATTTCAAAGATGTCTAGGTGTGGCATTTAAAGATATGGTTTAGTGGTGTTTTTAAGGCATTTAAGGATATGGTTTATGGTTTTATGGGACTTGGCCATGTTAGGTTGATGTTTGGACTCAATAGTCCTAAGAGTCCTTTCCAACCTAAATGATTCTATGTCCTACAGCAGGGGTCTTAATGTGTTTGGTCTGAGAGCGAGTGAATCCTTGAAGAACAGTGTCAGAATCATAGAATCACAGAGTGGTTTGGGTTGGAAGGGACCTTAAACATCATCTTGTTCCAAGCCCCCTGTCGCAGGCAGGGACATTTTCCAGAAGATGACTTGTGTCTTGCAGTTGGTCTTTGAAATCTGCCTAGGCTTACGCTTGCATTTCCATTTCTGTGGTGCGGATAAGGGTTTGAGAACAACCTCCCTTTCATTTCCTCTGGCTTGAGCAGATCACAGTTTTTATTACTCATGCCCGCTACTCTCACTTCGATTTACCAAATTTAGCTCAAGCCAGCCCTAAGCTTCCTCAATAACTCGTGGTATTATTTCCTCAAAGAGGTGGTGAGTGTTGCCCTCCATTTGGGTCACTCCGGCATGGTGGAAGCAGTTGGGAAATGCTTTGGAGCATAATTTACCAGTTGTGGGATCAAAATCCAGGAGTAGATCCACATGGTTTTGCAGGCAATAGTGAGAGTTTAGGTGTTTCGTGGGGATATCCCATTGCCCTATCTCTTGAAATCAAGAGTTCAGAGTTAGAAGCTGACTGCTGTAATGCTTTTTAAATAAAAAAAAAACCACATTCCCTTTTTCTTGGCTATGAATCATCTGATGGAAGAGGATCTGCAAAGATGACTTGGGAATAAAATGAGTAACATCTTTAAGCCTTCAGGGGTTTCGCTCTGTTACCAGCCATCAAGGTCATTTAATGAAATTTGTGAACCAGCTGAAGCCAACTTGTTTGTAGCTCTCCTGCTTTTAATGCAGTGTTTGTGATTGCTCCACAAGAGTCAAATTAGTAGCATAAAATTTAAAAAAAAAAACAAACCACAGCAATAATCGTAAATATGTTAACATATCTCTGCAAGATATTTGCTTAAGCAAGGATGGATACCTGTGAAAATATGGTTTTATTATTTCAATCAGAGAAAGGCAGCCAAGCACGTTTTGTTTATAGCATGTCTCAAAGTATCTATTTTCAGGCCATTCCTTCTTGCATGGAAAATAGCAATATGTCAAAAAAACTTTCTAAAATATGCATTGCATCTCTACCTGAGTGTTGTTTTTTTTTTTCCTTCGAGAAATAATAAATTTCAGTTTTACCCTGCATTTCGATGTGTAGATCTAAATAATTGGTGCTCTGGGGTCAATATTTCAACATCCATTTGTATTGGAAAGGAAAAGAATTCTCCGCCTGTTTAAACGAGGATTTATGACTACAGTTGGTGTTAACTGTGCAAGTGAGTAGAGGAACCTGCCATCTAATAAAATAACTCAAAATATTTATTTTTAAAAAGCCAGAAGAAGGAGACTTTATAGCAGAATGGCATCCTGGCTTGTATTAGAAGTAGTGTGACCAGCAGAAGAAGGGAGGTGGTTGTCCTCCTGCACTCAACACTGGTGAGGCCACACCTGGAGTATTGTGTCCAGTTTTAGGCACCTCAATACAAGAGAGATATTGAGGTGCTGGAGCAGGTGCAGAGGAGGGCAACGAAACTGGTGAAGGAGAACAAATCGTACAAAGAGCAATTGAAGGAGCTGGGACTGTTTAGTTTGAGGACAAGGAGGCTGAGGGGAGACCTCATCACTCTCTACAACTCCTTGGAAGGACATTGTGGAGAGGTTGGTGCTGGTCTCTTCTCACGGGTAATTAGCGATAGAACAAGAGGGAATGGCTTCAAGCTGTACCAGAGTGGGTTTAGACTGGACATTAGGAAAGAATTCTTCACAGAATTAAAGCTGCTTAAAACCTCTGCCATCTCCTTGGACTGGAGACTATGAGATTAGGAGTGCAATCCTGGAGGTGATTGATAGAGGTGATTCTGCCCCTCTGCTCTGGTGAGACCCCACCTGGAGTATTGTGTCCAGCAAAGGAGGGACATGGACCTGTTGGAGCAGGTCTAGAGGAGGCCACAAAGATGATCTGAGGCTGGAGCCCCTCTGCTGTGAGGACAGGCTGAGAGAGTTGGGGGGTTCAGCCTGGAGAAGAGAAGGCTCCGGGGAGACCTTGGAGCCCCTTCCAGTCCCTCAAGGGGCTCCAGGAGAGATGGGGAGGGACTCTGGATCAGGGAGGGGAGCCATAGGACAAGGGTGAAGGGTTTGACACTGAAAGAGGGGAAATTGAGATGAGATCTGGGGAAGAAATTGTTGACTGTGAGGGTGGTGAGAGCCTGGCCCAGGTTGCCCAGAGAAGCTGTGGCTGCCCCATCCCTGGAGGGGTTCAAGGCCAGGTTGGAGGGGGCTTGGAGCAACCTGGTGTGGTGGGAGGTGTCCCTGCCCAGGGCAGGAGGGTGGGATGAGATGGTCTTTAAGGTCCCATCCAACTTAAACCACGCTATGATTGCATGATTTCTACTGAAAGAGAACAGAAGAGCATGAATACATTCAAGGAAAGTGTCTCAGCGAAGGGGTTAAACT
>JAHREE010000485.1:0-24165 GCA_033628505.1 Tringa tobata
TTTTTTTGTGTGTGTCTTCTGTTGTTTCCTCCGAGGGACAGGCCCGGGGGCCCTTTAGTTCAACAGGACAAATTGGAAAAGGAAAAAAAAGCAACAAACCCCCCCAAACCAGCAAGTGAACCGTGTGCTTTGGGGGGGGGAAAGGGGGGGGTCCTTTGTTTGGCCTCACGCGTTTGGGAGCAGAAGAGGATTCAGCCCCATCGTGGTGATGGCACCGGTGGCTTTTGTCACCCGCTCTCCAGGTGGCCCCAAGGTGGTCTCCTCCCCAGACGTGGCACCCGGTGTGATCTCCCCTCTCCTGCAGCGTATTTACATTGCATATATATGCTCTATTTATATAGAAAGCGCTAATTAAACTCACAGACAATTATAATTAGTGTGCAGAGAGAGCTGTCCCCTGGATGTACCTCTGGCTGCGGGGGCGTAGTCACTGTTTGTGATGGAAAAACTCACCTCTGTGGGTGTGGAAGCGGCAATTACCTTAATGAGAGCCGTCCCACAAATAAAGGCACACGTGTGAGCACCCACCTGTGGGTGCCCAGGGCTGGACAACCCCCCCGGAGCCAGCGCCGCAGCGGCCGGAGGGGCACAGACCACCTTGTGTTTCCATCTCCTCCAGGAGGCTTTTTTTGAAGGGGACGTCCACAAACGAGCCCTTTCTCTGGCTCTGGGACACGACACGTTCTTGGCCATCCCTGCCCCCTGGCAGCTCGACCAAAAAAAACCCAAAAAACAAACCACCAAAATTCAGGAAATTAGGAAATCCAACAAAGTTCCCCTCCCCTTGATCAAGATCATCACCCCAACACAGGATAAAGAGCCTTGTCCTTACAGAGCCAGCGCGAGGAGCTGGAGGACCCTCTGCTTTTCATTGATTTTAGTTCTTTTTTGCAAGTCTGAAAAGAAACGGGGAGAAAGGGCTTGGGACAAGGCTGGGGGCTGCACCTGAAGCTCTCAACAAACCCAAGCGACTCACACCACCTCATCCAGGGGAAAATAAACTTCTCTGCTGGATAGTTTTGCTGCCACCACTGCAAATTAATTACTGGTGGCAGGTGAAGGTGCTGGGGGGGGGGGCAGCCCCGGGGGACGCTCTCACACCAGCTCCGGAGGGACAGGAGATCCCACCATCTCCCACCATCTCCCACAGATGCTGGATCCAGGCAGGAAAATCCCAGTTTTGCAAACCGGTGCTGGAGAGCCCCAGCCTTCAAAGTAAAGGCAAAAGCATCCCCCAGCCAGGTGGGACCCCATCCTGCAGCACCCAAGGACCCAGGGAACAAACTCACCTCGGGAGATGCTCAAGCAGCACAAGAAGCCCCCCCATTTGTCCCCTCTTTGTCACTGCTCCTTCCAACCCCTTTAGACTCGCAGCTGGGACAACCGGGACCAATAAACACCATCCCGGTAAGAGACATCCTCAGGACAACACTAGCAAGGAAGGACTCTATTTGTCTCTTTTTCTTTTTTAAACATTAGAACATTTATTTCTCAGAGAGAAAATATAGTCTCAGACAGTCAGATTATAGTAGGTAAAATTAGCTTTTTTTTCTTTTTTTCTTTCTTCTCTTTACAAGCATAGATTTTCTTATTACCTCTCTTATACCATCTGATATAAACAATTCTAGAAAGCAAATAAACTCACTTTCTACAATAAATAGAGCGATCTGTGCTTTACAGCAGACTGACAGTAACGTTTAGGTCCCGTAGCAACAGCAGGATATCAGCCGATTCAAATTCTAAAATGTCATTTAAAAAAAAACAAACCCAAACAACCAAAACAACCAAAAACCCAAACAAAACCAAAAACCGAAAAACCCCCCAGATCTCAAGATCTTAAAACATATACACAGGTCACAAGTCCACAGCTGAGCTACCACCTGGAAAAGTGTATGTTCCTTGAAATAAATTACACCGTGTGCATATAAAAGACCCAGCAACACAACTGAGGACTTCCAAGAATGGTGACAAATAGGTCTAAATAATTTAGAACAATATTTTACAACTATATACACACCATCCTTCCCTACCCACACTCCAGAGGCATCGTTATCATTATTTTTTTACAAAATCCTATGCCCCATCTCTCTATGTTACAGGAATCTCTTCCTTAAAGTGTGGTTCCACATCCCAATGTATAAGAAGTGGTATTTTAAAAAAGTAGACCAAGTAGAAATGGCAGTGATTACTCCCCACTAGTCATTATTATTAATCATTATTATTATTATTTTGACCCCACATTCTCTTCAGTATGAAAAAGTTTAAAATAATAAAAAAATATTGAGTTAAAAAGCGAAATGATGATATTCAGTCTACAATCTTTGCTCCGCACCTTTGGTTCGTAAAATGGGAAAGCGAAAAAGGGAGACGCAACAGAAGAGATCCCAGAAATCAGAAAGTCCTTGGCTTAAATAGAAAAGGTTTTGTCACCGAGTTTCCCAAACAGCAGTTGTCCCCGTTTGTTTGGTTTTTTTTTTTTTTTTGCAAACCCCCAAAACCCAGGGATTGTCTGCAGAGCTTGGGTTTCCTGGGGTTTTCATGGATGACGCCGCTGGGGAAAGGATCCGGGAAAAGGAGAAAAGGCATAAATGGTCGTGTGATCTCGTTAGCGCTTGGTTTCAACCCAAACCGAGCCAGAGGAAAAGAGAGACAGAAAAACCAAAAAAAAACCAAAAAAGGGAAGAAAGGAAAAGGAGCCTGACACCAAATGTGCACAAAGCAACACAAAAGATGCATCTCCCTCCAACCCTGATCGACCTCAGCGCCTGCAGAGCTGCTCCAGCTCCTCAGACACCTCCACAATGAGTTTTTGCTTCTTAAAAAAAGGAAGTTCTCTTTGCTGAGACTCAGTACTATATAAACCACGATCTGAAATGTTCCTGGAACAAGCACGGCCACAGAAATGGGAATTTAAATGTGAACCTACCAAATGAATTCCCAGGATGTACCCCCCACATCCCCCCTGACACACACACACACAATCAGGGAATTTGCTTTTTGCATTTAAAGCTCTGTGCGTCTGCAGGTGTCGGTGTGTGCAGCGGAGGGGACGGGCACCAAAATACCTCCAGCTTCTGGAAAAGCAAGGAGTGGAATCCAACAGGAAAAAACGACGACGGACGTAGGCAGGAAAATCCTAACGCAAACTCCCGGCTACGATTCGTTCTTCAATGTGATGGGACAATTAACGGCATTTCAAAAAAAAAAACAAAAACAAAGAAAAGGCTATTGATGGTCAGGGTGAATTTGGCACGAGAAAGTCCAGGTGGGATTTCCATAAAGGATCCCGGATCAGTTACAGGTTCCCGGGAATTACTCGGGGCTGGTTGATGACTTAAAAAACCCCCCGGGGGGGCGAGGGAGGGTGCGTGGGGTCTGGAGACCCCAGTGCTCACCTCGGCTCCCCTCGCTGGCCCAGCTCCCTCACTCCTTGCCCCTGCAGACTCTTACATTTCACCTCCTGCCAGCTCTTCGGCGAGACACATTCAGAAAGAAGCTGGACAGTGCTTTTTTTTTTTTTGTTTTTTTTTTGGCACATTTCAGGGTCCTTCGAGGAGCGGTGAGGGCGTCCCTCTGCCCGGCGCACGAGGACGGTCCCTCTGCCGGCGCGGGGTCTTGGAAGAAAAGGAGGACGGGGCACCCCGACCCCTCACAGGTAACTGGACGTGAGGAAGGGATGGTCTCCCCGCACGCGGCTCATGTGGATCATGGCTCGGTCGTAGGCCACCTGCACCGACTTGCGGATGCTGGTTTTTCGCCCTTCCAGCATCTTCAACTTGTCCACGGTGTCGTCCACGCCGAGGGGGTAGACTTTGTCACGAGGAAGCCACTGCCTGCAGCACAAAAGGGAGCACAAAACCCGTCACCGAGGGCACGGGGAGGGGAAACACGGGATGAAGAGCAAAATTCCGAGGCCTCTTGCCCTCGAAATGCTCGAGGCCGAGTGCCCCCCCATCCCTGGCTCTTACAACGGTGGCAACAGCCCAAGGAGTGGGTCATTGTTACTGCGTGAGCAGGGTCAGCCCCCGATGCTAAAATCAGCAGATTCAGTCCATCCGAGACAGAACGGTAAAAGGACTTTAAGATATTTAACTTGCCCTGAACCAGGTGCCTACACCTCTATTTTCCGCCTTAAGCAAATATCTTGATTTGCAAACTGCAGGTATTGGGCACCTCTAAAAAAAAATCAGGCAAGTCTAAATACGGAACAAACCCAGCATCCTGAAAATGTTGCCCTGGAGATTTTTGGCAAATCCTCTGCGCAGCAGCGGAACCAGCTGCTCAGTCTGCTGCTGTTTTCAAGTCAAATGCTCTACCTCGCTGCAGATTTTGACTACTAAATTGATATCTTTGTGGTGATGTGACCCCTGGGTGAAGGATGCTGGGCTGCTGGCTGTGGAATTGGAGCACTCACATGTCCTGGGTACAGGGAAAAGCAGGCTGGCATCCTCATTTAGGCTCTTCCTGGCTGCTGCATATTTAAATTCTCCAATTTACATGTAACATCCTCACCGTAATCCCTGTGGGCTCCCATATACTAAAGAGCATGTTAAATCTCCTTTCTGCCTCCACACACTCACCAGGTTCTCTTGTTGTCAAAGAAAAGGACGAGGAAGAGCTTTTCTCCTGCCTCTCTCTGCCTCTGCTCCCCCAGCTTCAACACGTCCAGGGGGGGCACGGGGATGGGGACCCCGTTGTGGAGCAAACCCTCGCGCGGCATCTTGGGGTCGATTATCTGGTGACACAGGGAAAAGATAATTAAGCACAAAACCCTTCAAGTACTGCAGAGAATGCATATTTTATCCCTGTTCTTTCAGTCTATCCAAGCTGGACAATTAGGATGGGGAAGCAAAAGTGCTTGCTCTGTCTCAACGGCAGTTTTTAAATAATTTTCCTGTCCTTGAGGAAGGGAAGCCAGTCCAAAGGCCAAGCATCCAATCTTAAAAAAGAGAAAAGACATAAATATGTGGCTCTGTGTAGATGTAGATGTATTTACACCAATGGGTAATTTAGCACAAACTCAGTATTTTTTGTGTTCAGCAAAGGATTTCCTTCCCTCGGTCCTAATTTGTAGGATAAATGTGACTCCATTGCTGTTCTCAGCAGGTATAATGTGATTTCACAACAGCTCTGGTGCCACGCGGTCGATTTCAGGGGCATCGCTCAGATTTCTGCTGCTGTCAGGTCAGAATCAGGATCAGGCCCACGTTGGGAGAATCCACCAGCATTTCCAGGGTGGGGAGCACAGACTGTAGTTGTTTTGGGGAGAAGTAACAACAGACGCATCGATTCTCCCCGTAGGGAGCAGAAATGTCAGTGTCCAGGGTCTGTGCTGCGGGGTCACGGGAGAAGGGAACAGCACAGGGTGGATGTAACACTCAGTCTAAGTCCTCTTTGCCTCCTGAGGGCTAGACAAAGCA
Organism: Tringa tobata; assembly: GCA_033628505.1. Classification (NCBI taxonomy): domain Eukaryota; kingdom Metazoa; phylum Chordata; class Aves; order Charadriiformes; family Scolopacidae; genus Tringa; species Tringa tobata. The sequence continues at coordinate 5,421 of JAHREE010000485.1, forward strand.
GTTTGGCTTTGACATTGGCCAGCTGGAGGAATTTATTAGGACACTTTACTACAGTAACAGACTGCTATTAAAAAAATGCCTTTTTTGGGGGACAATCTCACCATTTAAAGCCACTCTAAAGCACAATTCAACTTTGGCTGCAGCCACACGAAGATCTAAAAATGCTCTGGCTGGCCACCATGGCTAGCAGATCTCTGCTCTGGGCTAACAGCCTGGCTCAGGGTCACTCTTTTAAGCAGAATCTGCCCTTTTTGATGGCATTAGGAGCGTGCTCGGCCACGGCTGGGCACACACGCTGTGTCAGCTCACGGCTGGTGTCACACCTCTGCTGCTTGGATGGAGAGAGCCGGGTCATTTCCACGGTGACTACACTTGTTTCACCCCCTGTGATTCCTCAGCAGCCACAAGCACCATCTCTTGGAACGATCCCAACCATAAAAGTAATATTTAAGGGGATGGCTGCAGCCGTGCAGAAATTACACGGAGCGGAGACAGCAGGAAGAGCCACGTCTCAAGGAATATATTTAAAAGCAGCAGAAATAACACAACACAGTCAGCCTATCTCATGTTCTAACTTCTATTCTTACTTCTGCCATCTCTTTTGATAACTTCACTTAAAAGCCCACAGTGGTACTGGCACTTCCCAGCAACAGCTGCCACGTCTTGCTTTGGAACAGTGTGGTGCTCACTGAAGCCAGGTTTAGGGATGTCACGTTAACAGTCAAATATCCAAAGATGGATAAATATTAAGGAGGGTCCAGGTGCAAACACGTGCATATATTCTCATATTTAAATCAAACATATGGTTATTGCAATAAATACATTGTATATATACATCACAAGGCCAGTTGGGCACCTACATATGGGGTTGTTCTAACTATATAGGAAAATGCACGGGCAGTTAGACACCAGTGGAACCCGGTGCCTGTCTTTGTAAAATTTAGGTCTTCTCATGCCAACACTCCTGATTATTTTCCCCACACCCACAGAGTGAACAGAAGAGGGGAGGAAAGACCTCCTCCTACCCCTGGCACCAACAGAACAATGCTTTATGAATCCTCTGCAATGTTCTGAAACAATGAGCACAGGGAAAATTAACTGTGCAAAGGGAGAAAAGGGGAAAAAAAAAGACACATTGGATGATTTGGGGAAATTTCCATGCTCTGGGTTACCTGCATGTGGGGGACAGACCCCGAGAGCACGGGGGTACTCACCAAGGCTGGGTAGGAGGGGTAACCACGGCACTTGGCCCACACGAGCTCCAGGGGCTCCAGCTCAGCCTGGCTCTCCAAGGTCATCAGGAGAGTCCTGCCTAAGGGACAGGAGGAGACATGGCTTAGTCCTGGCAAGGGGGTTATGGCAACCCAAGAAACCACACTGTCATTAACCCAGGCCTGCGTTCTCTCAGCTAAAAAGGATGAACTACTCTTGTACTTAAAACATACTGCCAATATTTTGTTTATTTTTTTAACCTACTTGCATCCCCAGCAAGCAGAAAGCTGGAATTTCACCTTGTTTTTCACAGCAAACCCCTTGTCCAGCTACTCATTGCACAAGAACATATATTTAATCATCACTGTGTGCACACATGCATAATTCCAGGCCATTTCATCAAGATCTAGAGCAAAATGGAAAGCCACGGTACCTACCCAGAGGTAATAAGAAACACACTTCATCTAAAGTAAGTTTTTTGCTAAAATTTCATGTGCAATGAGATCTATCCTGGGCACAGTGAATGTCCAGCCTTCTTTATGCTCTGTCACTACGGTCATGTTCTCATAGATTCTCATACACCAAGATAAAGCTACAATCTCCTAAATCATGGGTCTAAGTCTACGCATACAGCTTCTGATGAACTCTTTAATATGGAAATACTCATCAAATTCAGTTCTGAGCCTAATAGATGCCTAAGAGACCGACCCCCCCTGGCTACACCCTCCTTTGAGGGAGTTGGAGAGAGAGAGAAGGTCTCCCCTCAGCCTCCTTTTCTCCAGGCTGAACACCCCCAGCTCCCTCAGCTGCTCCTCACAAGACTTGTGCTCCAGACCCCTCACCAGCTCCGTTGCCCTTCTCTGGACCCGCTCCAGCCCCTCAATGTCTTTTTTGTGGTGAGGGGCCCAAAACTGGACACAGCCCTCGAGGTGGGGCCTCACCAGTGCCCAGTCCAGGAGGACAATCACCTCCTGAGTCCTCCTCCCCAGGCTGTTCCTGACACAGGCCAGGATGGCAGGGATGTTACACACACCAGATCTACAGAAAGCACCCAACTGGGGGGAACACAGGGCCCAGGCAAGCAGCAAAGTAGGAAAAACCTTTTAGGCAATAACCTAAATTTTTAAGAAAGCAGCCGTGCTCACCTGAGCCGCTGTAATCGGAGTCTCCGTTCACACCTTCCAGGAAGGGCACCCGGGATAGAGCTGGCTTCCCTCGACTTCGCTTGGGAGGCATCAAACCACTGTTAGAAAAATATGGAAAAGCAGGTATTAGGAGAAAACAGGTTACCCTTGGAAACAAAGCCAAGTAACTTCATTCCTCAGCTTGGTTTAAAATACAAAATTACTTGTACTGGTGCACGCTCGACGTGAAAAGAACACTGAATTCTTGAGCAAAACATCAGTATGTCCCCTCTGGACCTTCTGGACTGGACATCACCCCAGTTTTGCCATGAGCAATGAGAGGCATAATGGAAACCAAGTGGTGAGGAAGAAACCCATCAAGGACTTGATGCTGGAGAGCATGTAAGCAATTGGACTCTATCAGCCCCTGTCCTGAACATCCTTTTACCTCGTTACTACAAGCTCTACTTTTGGGACCTACAGCTTAAGAGAATGGGATGGAACCTGAGAAGCTTCCTGTCTTTAGGGTCAACACACAAAATAAGTAACAGTTTGGGCTGGTTTTGACAAAGAAGACGAATGATAAAACCAGGCAGATGAATCCAGACACAGAAGGTGGTCTGGGGAATGATTTTGCACTTACCTGCAGGCTTCAAACCCCAGTCCACTGCCCAGGCCAGAGCTGCACTCAGAGTCAGAGCCACTTTCCAGGTGCTTCACGAAGCCGTTCGTCACTGCTGCTGAGGGAAAAAATGGGAATCAGCCCAAAAGAGCAGCAGCAACACACAGAGATGCCACCAAGGCTCAGGTAGGGTCACTGTCCCGTGACTCACAGCCACAAAGATGCTGAGGGAAATCCTGTGCAGAGTTCCCTAGACTCAACTGCAACTCAAAGGTGACTAATAAAAAGTATTTGTTCCCCTCACACATGAAAAATTAGGCTGTTTCTTACGAAGCAAGTACTGAAGAAGTGCCCAGGGATGGTATAGGAGAGGTCCATGCAGTATCCAGCTCACCAGGCAAGGCCAGGGTCCAGGAAATGAGCCTCTTGCTNGGGGCTTGGAGCAACCTGGTCTGGTGGGAGGTGTCCCTGCCCAGGGCAGGGGGTTGGAACTCGATGATCTTTAAGGTCCCTTCCAACCCAAACCATTCTATGATTCTATAACTCATTATGGACATGTCTTGTCTGCACTATTTTAGAAACTTGTGGAAGAAATGAAGCGTTCACCAAGCACCTCTGGCTACAGTGACTGTCTCCCCTGCGCATAAAGAGAGTTTCAGGTGAGTAGTTTAGATGCAGATGTCTTTACTCGGTCCTGGAATTCCCACTCCCTCAGCCTCATCTCACAGTTTGCAAGGGTACAGAAGGAAGAGGAATCCCAAGGAATTACCTCTCTGTCCCGCCTGCCTGGGCGACTTCTCTCCATCGCTCTCGCTGCAGGTCCTGCTCTGCGGCCGCTTCCGAGCTGGTCGTTCCCCGTGGTCCTCCCCGTTTTCCAGGGAGCAGTCCAGCCCTCTTTGCAGCTTCACCCCATTCTTAGCTTTTTTAAAAAGGACAGATGTCCGTCGGCCCACACCGCTGAATGGGGGGCTGGAAGGGGTGTCTGTGGGTGGCAAGGCCAGTCCATTGAGGCCGTTGTCGCTGAGCAGGCGCTGGAAGGCCTGGCTCTCCCGTTGCAGAGCCTTCTTGTCGAAGATCTCCCGGTCTGACATCACCCTCTTCTGCAGCTGACTCAAGGATTTGCTTTCACTGATGGGTTTGAGCGTCGGAGGGTCCTGCAGAGAGTCCAGCTCTGAGAGGGAGGGTGCAGGTCCCGTGGGCTCCAGGGTCGGAGGCTGCGGAGGCTTGGCATCGTCTGCTAAAGGAATGAAGAATCTGCTTGAACATTTTAGAAAGAATTATTCCCAAAACCACCAACAGCCATTCCCGGGTTTCACCAGGGCCACCAACAGGAGAAAGAGCAGGTACTGGGTGTTGACGTGCACTGGGCGAGCTGGAGCTAAAATCCTGCTGCAACCACTCACCTTTATCCCCTTCCTCGTCCCCTTCCCTGGATGATTTATCCAGCCCCTCTTCCTGGGGCACAGACTCCCCGTTGGGCATGGTCTTGTTCTGCTGCTGGGCCAGTTTCTGCCGAAGGGCGTTGATCTCCCGCCTCAGGAGCCGGATGCGTCGTGTGCGGGCGCCGCTGGAGCGCATGGTGCTCACCATGTCCAGCTTCTCCAGCAGCTCCTTCAGCTGGGCTTCCAAGGAGAGGTGAGCCCGGTTCTCCGGGAGGAGGATGTTATCCACTGCAGCAAAAGAGAGAGTAGCAGTGAAAGGGGAGGAGCAAGGCTTCTTGAAGAAGCATTTGGGACTGTTGCCACCCCTAGTTCCCACTGCTGTTATTCAGGAACCAACTGCTTTCGTTCGGGGATTTAGGAATTGTTAACCTTGGAGCTCAGACCTCCTTTGGGTAAAGAGCAACTGATTTAAACTGCACCACCCTCCAGTTCCCATTATTGTCTCAGAGGCAACAATGAAAGGACACATGTCTGCACCCACACAAGACACCTCACACCCCAGGCTCTTGGCAGAAACCTATTTCATTGCCAGATTAAATGACAAAACCAGACCACAAACACAACTGGCCAAAACATAATGTGTTTGCCATTCCTCTGGCTCTGCTGAAGGGCTGGCACCCACCGGAGCAGGGCAGACAGCCGAGGGCTCTGCTAACACACCCCAACACAAATTTCATCCAAGAGGGCTGCGACGTTTAGAAAACGGAGTGCAGGCTGCGAGCTCTGCGTGCTGGATGGCAGCAGTGTTCTCTAGTAAGTTTAGCCAAGTTATTCAACCAATGCTTTGGAGATGCACCTCAAAACAGCTATGGGAATGGACATGTTGTGAACGGAAAGTCTCAACGAGGAGGACTGCTCTCATTCTAGTACCTTAACCCCACATCACCCCCTCCAGATATCTAACCCAGTTGCTCTACACCGTGCCAATTTACAATGAAACGTATGAGCGAAATTTCCTCAGAGCAAAAAAAGTCTTTAAAATACCAAGTTTGTATTTTAACAGCACAAATCTAACAGCACGGGCAGTCAGACATGCACTGGGAGAGCTGGAGCTAAGCTTCACCAAGCTCCAGGTGCTCAGCTCACCTGAAATCCTGCTCCTTGAGGCCATGAAGGAGTTAAGATATATGTTTAAGTAAATAAATGGATAGGAAAATTCTAGTATGCTAAACGATGGCTGTGATTCTCATGCAGGCTGAGTGACATGCTCAGAACAAAGGACACAACAGTTATGATCTGCCTGGAAATCAAAGGTTACTAAACACTCACCATCTTCCCAAGAAAAGCGGTAAAAGTCCTCGGTTTTGGGTGACTCGGGCAGGTGAATCCCCACATCAGTGTCAAAGCCAATGTTTTCAGCCTGCCGCCGTGCATGACGCAATATCGCTCCTCCGAGGTCTCTGAGCCGGACAGCTGCTCGGTGGAAAATCGTGTCTTTAGCATTATACCTCATGCAGTTGGTAACTATAAGGTTAAAGTCTTCCTCAAACTCATCCAATGTTCGGTACAGGTGGGACTCCAGCTTCCGCCTCATGGTGGAAAAATCCATTGGGTTGGAAATGAATTCCAGGTAATCTGGAACCTAAACATATAAAACCTGTACAATTACAAAAACCATTTACTAGCCAACTAGAGCGCATCCATCATAAGCACTCTTAATGCCCTTTCCACCAGCAAGGGACAGTGCCAGCAGCTCATTTCTGTGTCACCCAGTCAAGGCAGACACATCCTGGCTCTGCAAAACATTACTTGGCTGAGACTTGCTGAAGCTTCCAGAAAACAATACCCTTTTTTTGGCCTGGAAGGACCCCCACATCGTGAGTCCTCTTTAAGATATTCTTTAGTCCACCATCAGCTCGGGACAAGGTGGATTGTGCTTCTGCCAGCACGTAAGCTTCTGCCCAGCAATACCTCGTCGACAACCCATTAAGACACCTCTAGGAAAGAGACTTGCCTCGTTCAGGTTAACAGGCTCTGCGAAGATCTGGGCAGCATCCTTCTCCTGCAGCAGGTCCAGCGTTGTGCGCAGAAGGACATTGAAAGGGGTGAGCTGTAGCTCCATAGCAGCCTGCTGAACCTTGACCTGGGACCGGGAAAACAGCGGTGAGCACAGTTAGCGAGGACAGGGTACCTGAGTGGTGTCTCCATCTGATTTCTCCTGAATCATCACCCCAGCTCTACCCAGCGATGGAAACCTTGGGTCATCACACCACCGGTCGGGTGGAGTCACCGCTGAAGAATTCCTGGTGGACACCCCATCCCCTTCATGCACAGGAGGCGCGTGAACACCCAGCACTTTGTAGAGTTCAACTGCACAGTCCAACCCTTTTGTATGGGGAACTCCCGTTTATCGCATCTCACAAAGCCAAAACAAGAGAAAACCCCATAAAATTAAAAGATAATACAACTAAAAAGGAAAACAGGAAGACGCTTTTCATGCCTGGTGAATTACCCTGTAGAACTCCCTGCCTCAAGATATCATTATGCCAATTAGCAACATTATACAAAAGTTAAAAGTATGTAGGCGTTTACATGAGCAACAACATCCATAATTAGACTACACAGCATAAACAAAGTTTAAGATACAAGCTCTCACACTTCAAGGCAGAAGCCAAACAACAAGAGGGGTCAGATGTTTGCAAATTCCTAACACAGTTTCTTACATCCTTTGTGAAGTCTCTGATAATGGCTGATTTCAAGCAAACAAGTCGTAGCACTGGTTTGATCTCTTACACTGAAACTCTATTCAAAGGAGGCTGGAACAGGATAGAAGTATTTCTTTCTCCTTTAACGCTTTAATTTCTTTGATCTTATAATCCCTCATTATGTCATGAAATCAACCACTTTGGCAGCGAAGGCGAGGGAGCCTGTTTACATCAAGCAAACTGTGTTTGATGTGCTCAGCAACAAGACAGCATCAATAAGAGAACGAATGAAGATGGATGTAAAGACCACACTCTTCCCCCCAAAACAGGAAAGACTGAGGGCTCTGGAGCATCCTTCAGCCAAAAGCTGGGCTGGGCCAGACCTCCAATGAGATAACCTTAGCCTTTAATAAAGCACACCGTAGTTTCAACAAGCTTTTATGGATTTAGCCAACTGCAATATGGATATAGTAAGATATCAAAAGCAAACAGAAACAAAGCCCAGAGTGATTTTTTTTTTTAAGTAATCCTCCTACCTAAAATATGTGCACACAGCAAGCAGGGCTGAGCCACTGCTGTAAATCAGAGACAACGGAGCAAATAAACTGGCACTGGCATCAAAAAGACTCCAGAAAAGTTGTGGGCAGTTTCTGGCCACAAAAAAAAAAAAAAATAGCTTGCAAAGGGGCTGTGATCCCAGAGGATGCTGCTTTCCCTCTGTCGGGCTCCCTGCAGACAGGAGGAGCACCCAGAGGCAGGGAGAGCACCCAGGCAGGCTCCCCCTGCACAGGGAGAGTCTTTCATGAAGCCATCGTGGAAAATACTCGTGGCAGAGAGCACCGTTGCGGCTGCAGCATCCAAGCAGGTATGGCAATGAAAAACCCTTGACAGGCAAAGCTGGCAAGTGTGGGAAGTAACTGGTGCAGCCTTGGAGAACTGCACACAGACCAAAGAGGTAATTAGTAAATGGTCTCCATCTCAAAAGACTGGTTCTTTCTCAAAAATGTACTTCAGAGGACAAAACGCAGGAATTTTTAACTTTAGAAATGAAGAGCAGAATTGTGATTTAAACCTCTCTCTGGAATAGGTGTTACCTATTCCAGAACTCCTGAAACAAACACTAAAGGAGATCCCCAACTTCTACTCTGCAAGACACGCGGTCCATGTCCAGGTAGAGAAGGGGTGCTGTAGGGCAGGAACAAACCCCCCTGTTAGTTACACAAACACATCTTCCCCACGCTCTGCAGCCCAGCCCTGGTTCTGAGGGCAGAGGACGAGCAGCACGAGCCTGTGACCAACACAGGGAGAGAGGTGGCTGCTCTGCACATCCAAAAGTCAAACTCTAGGAAAAGGCTCAAGAAAAAACATCGTGTTCCTGCCCTGCCTCCTGCAGCACCGGGTGCTCCCACAGGACTGGAGCTCAGGGCAGTGACTTGAAAGCCAGAACTCCCTACCTGCTCCCGTTTGAGTTTTTCCCTCTTGCGGATGAGCTCGATGAGCAGCCGGGCTCGCTCCAAGTCATGCCGCAGTTTTTGCCAGTACTTCAGCTCTTCCTTCACTGCACTGGTCTTCTCGTCCTGCTCCTTCTGTGAGGGAGAACAGTGGGGTGAGATGAAAAACACGACTGGCTTCCTGCGCTTCCTCCTCTTTCTAGCCATCCCCTGTGAATCGCTCTCATAGTCTTCCTCCTCTCTACTTGTCCCTTGTTCAAGACTACGTCTTCTTCCTACAGCGTTCAGGAACACAACATTAGCCTTTCTGGGTTTTATGTTACCTCTGAAGTTAGGCCTAAATCATACTGTAGCTACACTCCGTTAACACGCTTCACTCCGTGCTCATTTACACCCTCCTTGCTTTTATATCCAAGTTCATTACAGAGGCTGGAAATTCCTCCTGTTGGTTGCCGTGCATCGAAGAGGTGGCCCAAAACGTTTAGAGTGTAAAGGCAAAGGAAGCAAAAGCATGGGGGAAAAGAGCTATTATTATCCTCTTTGTAACCAATAACAAATAGAGCCACAGACAGAGATTCACCAAAACACAAAGGAACAGCCAACGCTGGGAGATGAGCTCACACCTTCCAAGACAGGGCTGAGTGGCTTCACAACACAAATCTCTCTCCCTTTCCTAAATCTGTAGCTTTTGAAATGGTTTTGAGGACATAGCCGAAGTGCATACACTTTTGCATGATTGCCGAGAGAGGACAACTGCTTCACGAGATCTGGATGGTTTATATTTATAGGACGTTTATTTTTAAGAAGTTACTTATGGTAAATTGCCAACTTAATACACCAAGGAAATGCTGCACTTCCCCAGGCTCCAGGCTGATGAGTGGGAAATATTTTCTTTATTAATCACTCGGAGCAGTCTTCATACAAACCAAAAACCTATAAATTCCTCCAGCTACGGTAAAAATATACGAGCACAAGGTGCACAATGCCTCCTGCCAGGCTGTGTTAGAGGGTAGAGTCCAACTGCTTCAATACTTCAACTGTTTCTCGTGCCACAGAGCATGGAGTGACTCTGGACACCAGCTCAGAGGAGGAAGCAAAGGAGTCCAGGGCTGATGATTATGTCTAAACTTCCATATGAGTGGCCATGGGAGGGTCGGAAATTGAAGGAGCAGGAAGAATGACCCAAACTGGAATTTGGCCAGGACTCTGGAGCTAACACCCATTTTCTCAAGGAGGGGATCTTTAATCACTTGCGAGGAACGTGGTTTTATGATTCATCTACGAGATCCATCTACGGGCCCATCACGCCCTTGCACAACCCCGGGTCTCCTGACTCAGGGGGAAAACTCTTACCTGCTGGTTCATCAACACCAATTTTAGGGGCAGGATGGCTATCCCACTGATAACTCAGATGAAATCAGGTCACCCTCTGATCCTTCCACCCTCAGTCCCCCTCCCAGCTGTGGATCAAGCACATTTCCCCCGGGATGCGAGCTCTCCATCCTCCCAGGTGGGTTCAGCTGGGGACCAGTACCTGCTCGGCGTTCCTCTGGGACTGGAGGTGTGAGTGCAGGCGCCGGATGAGGGGCACCCCGTTCCTCGCCTGCCGCTTCAGCAGCCAGTAGTTGTGGAGCCGCTGCATGAACTGGTTCTTCCTCTGGAGGGAGAGGCCGCTGCAGATTTTGTTCAGCCTGAAGGAAGCAAAAGGAGGTGTCGTGGAGCCAACTGCAAAGCACATCTCGACTCTGCAGACACTGGTGATACCAGGTTTCCCTGCGTTGTGTTAATGCAGGCTCTGAACTACGCGCGCAACTGGTACAACCTGGGATCTCCCCACCACAAAGATGTATGTGCCTATTTTACGCAATATATACCTGTTTTCATAGAATCATAGAACGGTTTGGGTTGGAAGGGACCTTCAAGCCCACCCAGTGCCACCCCCTGCCCTGGGCAGGGACACCTCCCACCACACCAGGTTGCTCCAAGCCCTCTCCAACCTGCCCTTGAACCCCTCCAGGGATGGGGCAGCCACAGCTTCTCTGGGCAACCTGGGCCAGGCTCTCACCACCCTCACACCAAAGGATTTCTTCCCCACATCTCAGCTCAATCTCCCCTCTTTCAGTTTAAAACCATGACCCCTCGTTATCTTAGAAGCAGCTTGGCTGGAGGTTCTCACCAAGCACTTGCCCCAACACAAAGTACAAAATGACTGATTCGGTGCACAGCCTTAATTTCAAAACTACTTTCAGTGTCAAGAATTTTCCTGGGGGTCATTTAAGTCTGATCTTATTAAGCTGAAGTCTGGGAAACTGACATGATGGGAGTCCGAAAATACTACAGCACCTATTTTAACCTTTTCAAACCATTTGTTAGATTATATGGTGGTGCCTTATTAGCAATTTTCCAAAGCTTATCTCTTAAAATACCAGTGACACATCACCACACTTCCTCAGGCACCAAATGAAAATTCAGCACTTCCTAGTTCTGCATGAGAGAGAGCTGGGAGGAAAAAATGCACAGCCACATTCAAAGCTGTCTGCAACACTGACAAGTTTGATATCCTCTGTAATAAAAGGCGAATTAAGAAGCTATGAAATGAGATTTTTTTTTTAAAAAAAATAAATAACAGGATGACCTCTATCTGCCTGCCAACTTAGAATCACAGTATCATAGAATCATCTAGGTTGGAAGGGACCTTTAAGATCATCAAGTCCAACCATCAACCTAACCCTGATATAAACCATCACTAAACCATGTCACTAAGCACTATGCCAACCCGGCTTTTAAATACCTCCAGGGATGGGGCCTCAACCCCTTCCCTGGGCAGCCCATTCCAGGGCTTAATATCCCCTTCCATGTAAAAATTGTTCCTAATATCCAATCTGAACCTCCCCTTGCACAACTTGAGGCCATTTCCTCTTGTCCCATCCCCTGTGACTTGGGAGAAGAGACCAACCCCCCCGGCTACACCGTCCTTTCAGGGAGTTGGAGAGAGAAGGTCTCCCCTCAGCCTCCTTTTCTCCAGGCTGAACACCCCCAACTCCCTCAGCCTCTCCTCACAAGACTTGTGCTCCAGACCCCTCACCGTCTTCCTTGCCCTCCTCTGGACTTGTGATGTCTGAAGCATTCTAAACACACTTTCATGGCCATCTGAGTAAATTTGGATGCTGGACGGGTGTTTGCTGTTAGGGACCACCACATATACTGCATGACAGTTTGGGGCAACTGCTTGGCAAGCAGGAAAACCAGTGTGCCAGGGACACGCATGTGGAAGAACATGGGTAGGGGATGATTATGCAAGGCACACTTTGAACATGGTTATTGCTCGGTCTTGACCACAGACAGCGCGTCCAACTTCAACAACGAGAGGGACAGAGTCCTCAAAACAGACCCTGTCCTGTTCCTTCCCCATCCTCTTGTTAGACTCACCTGTAAGAGGGGATTTGTGCAACTGTCACCATGGGCACAGACGAACGCCCGTTGGTCACGTCACCCGGCTCCTTTTTGATCTTCTGCTTCAATTTCACTTGGTTCTTCTTCAGAGACCCTTTGGGAGGGCCACAATTGACTTCCTCCTCTCCCTCCTCCTTCACAGTGTCCTCCCGCCCTTCACCACTGGCAGCTGGAGCCCCTTTTTTCACCGTCCCGGGTGGGGAATGACTCTCACAAAAGGCAGTCTTGCGCACGGTGAACGTCGTGCCGTTGATGCTGGTTTCTCTCATGGGTTCGATCTTCATGAAGAGACCAGCTCGTTGGGCACAGGTGACGTGGAAGGCAGTGTAACAGTTCACCTTGTGGCACTGGATAGCAGCTCCCATGCCCTTCTGCTTGCAGATATAGCATGTGAGCTTCCACCGAGCCGGGGGGATGTCACTTATCCCTTCGATGGGCTCCAGGAACACAGTGTTTGCAAAGCAGACCTCTGGGATCCAGATGGCACAAACCACATGAGCCCAGCGGCCATCGCTGGTCTGCTTGAAGGCTCCACCTTTGTTGGGGCAAAGGACACATTCCACAGGGCGAGAAGGCGACTGTAAGCAGCAGCGGCAAAGCCACTGCCCCTCGGGGATATAGGGCACGCCGTAACACTCCTGGTGCACGGCCAGATTGCAGATATCACAGAAGAGGATGACGTTGCTGTTGTGACACTCATCGTCCATGCAGACGCAGCAGAAGGCGTCCTCGTCGATGAGGGACTGCTGAGCCCCGTTGTTCCGGCTCTCCAGGTACGACTCCTTTTCCAACCGGTCCACCAGCAGCTCAAAAGTGTCAGCAGAAACTGTCCCGTAACCATCGTCCCTTCTCTTCTCGTTGACCATTTCCAGCCACGCCAGATCCTCCTCATCCATGTCATACTCCACCTCGACATCCAGGTCCTCAGGAGGCTTTTCGATGTACCTGTAGTAGGCAGCAGGGAGAGGGGGGGCATCCGGCTGGCTGAAGAAGTCCACCACGCGGAAATTGGGTTGGGGCAAGTGTAAAGACGTCCCCGGTGCATGTTTGGAGCAGGGCTCTTTCTTCTTGCCTTTCGAAGGTGTTTTCTTAGATTTGGAAGGGAAAAGGGGCTGCTCGCTGTTTTCCTTGTTGCTGTTGCACTCTGTGATGTCCTGGGCCGTCAGCTCGTCCTCCGTGATGATTTTTAAGGGATCGTAGATGCTGATGCGATGAAGCCGCCCATCGATGTCTACCTCCACGATCCGCTGGGCCTGAGCGTAGGTCAGAGTCTCCCGAGTCGGCGAGCACTTGAGGCTGTAGGGCGAGGGAGAACGTCTCCCCTCCAAGTTCTGCCGGGACCTCCTCCGAGGCTTCCTCATCGCTGCAGTCCAGAGGCCCTGGAACAAAACAGGACAGAGGGTGGTGTAAGCCAAGAAAACAAGCAAGGAGCAGCACAAGTTCAAAAATTCAATAGAGCAACGCTTCTACTCAAAACTCCAGCAGTTTCAAGTTTGCTGAGGCCGCTTCACCTTCTTACACACAAGCAGGTAATGGATATATCAACCAGTTCTTGCAACGTGTATCACAGTAACGCACAGCACCCTCCAACCTTCTCTATTTGCATGCCAAGAGATGTGTACAGAATCACAGAGTGATATGGGGTTGGAAGGGACTTCTGGAGATCATCTCCTCCAACCCCACTGCCAAAGCAGGTCAACCCAGAGCAGCTTGCACAGGAAATGTGTCCAGGAGGGGTTTGAATGTCTCCAGAGGAGACTCCAGCACCTCCCTGGGCAGCCTCTTCCAGGGCTCTGACACCCTCACAGGAAAGAAGTTCCTCCTCATGTTTAGATGGAACTTCCCATGTTCCAGTTTGTGCCCGTTTCCTCTTGTCCCGTCCCTGGGCACCACTGAAAAAAGCCTGGCCCCATCCTCCTGACACCCTCCCTTTAAGTATTTATAGGTGTTGATCAGATCCCCCCTCAGTCTGCTCTTCTCCAGCCTAAGAAGACCCGAGTCCCTCAGCCTTTCCCTCCTAAGAGAGATGCTCCAGGCCCCTCACCATCTTTGTGGTCCTCTGCTGTCCCCTCTCCAGCAGTTCCCTGTCCTTCTTGAACTGAGGGAGCCCACAGTACTCCAGATGGGGCCTCATACACCCCATACCACCAGATAAGAAGAGCTGAAATGTATTTTATATATTTTAAGCATAGCATCCACGGAGTCTGCTGGGCTTTCAGCTCAGCAAACCCTTCAAGATTCCCCCAAACTCACTTATCACATCTGCTCACACCGTTCACATATTAAGTTCACGCAAGCCAAGGAGTTCTTCTCTGTTCTTTTGCCCGCGGCTTTTCTTTTCTATCCCCAACAGCACACAGAATGTGCTGGATGTTTTCCAGACGGAAAAGAAAACACTGCTCCTGCCCTGTGAAAGCAATTCCTACATTTTTATTTTTTTTTTTGTCACTGAGCTCCATGTGAGAAAACTAGCAGTGTTCCCTCACTGCAAATGTAAAAAGTCCCATAATGAAAACCCACCCTCCAGCTTTGCCTTCCCTTCTCTTGCTGTTCCTTGCACTGCTCTCCAGTGTCCACTGGATGGTCTGTGGCCTCCCCAAAAAGCCCAAACAGAAGCAGAGGATGAACTGAGCAACGCCAACGGGTGCTGGATGTGCATCCCTTCTGCTCCTCGGTGGGACCCAGGAGGAAGAGGAGGGGAATGAGCACGAAAACAAGGAGCACTTCTCCCAGAAAGACTTACTGGTTTTGGCTCCGTGTTAGCCCCCTTCTGGAGCCACAGTCTGTGTTCAGGCACCTGAGCCGGTTCCGCATGGAGGATCCAGAGGGGTAGGAGCAGGGAAGCAGCACAACGGCTTCTGGATTGCACCAGGAACCGCGCGGTGGTGATCGCTCAGAGCCCAAGCCAGCTCTGCCCTCACAAACTGCTAATCAGCAACCCAGATAATTACTTGAGAGTCGGCTCCTGACATTAAGGAGGTGCCCGTCGAAGGGGGAGTGGAGGAGAACTGGGAGAGGTGAGCTGGGGGAGGATGGAGACGCGGCGGCAGGAGCCCGGCGATCCCAGGGCAAAGGAGGGAGGCAGCGAAGAGTAAACCGAGGGAGTAACACAAGCCAGAAGGGCAGCGTCGGGGATGGGAACACGAGTTATAGGAACAAACAGGCCGAGGCTGAAAAAAGGCAGAGAGGAGACAAAGAAAAGCAAATGTAAAATCTCCCCGAGAAGATAAGTCAGCCCAGAGCTTATCGGTTGCTACGCAGAGGCCTGAACCGGCACCTCACCCTTCTTCAGAGCAACCCACACTTTCAGCCCCTTTCTGTGGGACCCACAGACAAGAAAACACACTACAAACCTATAATTTGTACTCAGCCACTGCATTATTTCTGCTCTGTGAAGGCCATAGCTCCACAAACTCTCAATCATGAGAGTCAGAGCAAGCAGCACCTCGCAGGACCAGGACCTAACAAGAAGTCCCGAGCTTATCCCCAAAAGAAAGAATGAATTCCAGGAGCAACACATTTTTCCTGAAAATGCTGGCTCTGTGAACCACCAGACGAAGCCATTATTCACCGTGTGTCCCAAGAAACAAAAAGGCTTTGGGAAAAGTTTGTGTCTCTTTTTCATCCACAGAAATCAGCTGCAGGTTCTGGTTTGTGTCCGCACACTCACAGTGGTGAAGCCCGAAGGCACAATTTAATTTCAGGTGACAATTTCCACCTGCAAATATTAGGTACCACGAATTGCAGGACCTTTGCCTGCAATTTTAACTCTAATCAGCTTTAGTTTTAACTCTAATCAGCTACTTGATCAGCAGACTGCAGGCACCTAACTGCCCTGGTCCCAGCAGAGCTCCAACGGCATCTATCAGTAGGAAAAAAGGATTTTAAAATAAGGGTATAATGGCAACTTAGAATCATAGAATTGTCTAGGTTGGAAGATCACCTAATCCAATCATCAGTTTGATCATCAAATAAATAAACTCCAAAATCCTGCTGACAAACTTGCCTCAAGCTCATGCAGTTCAGGCAAGTTATGAGCAAAGATACTGGAGGGAAAAAGATAGATGAGCAAAAAGATACCGGAGGATAAAGTCATTAGCATGAGCTGAACACACTCATATTTAATACTGTGTTCAGGAAAAAGCAAGGCATTAGCCGATTGCTGGGAGTGCTGAGGGACAAGCAGATTTCAGCAAAACAAACACCTCAAAGGAAGGGTTATTTTACCTGTTGATGGGAAAAACAAAGTGTACGGCGTTCCCATTGCTTTAGTGAAACAACCAGGATATTCTGTAGAGAAATCACCCAAAAAAGGGCTTTCCACCACAGCAACCGACTGCCGTAAACCAGCTCATTTGTAAAACAC
Source organism: Tringa tobata (assembly GCA_033628505.1). Taxonomy (NCBI): domain Eukaryota; kingdom Metazoa; phylum Chordata; class Aves; order Charadriiformes; family Scolopacidae; genus Tringa; species Tringa tobata. The sequence continues at coordinate 21,736 of JAHREE010000485.1, forward strand.
ACAATTACTTAGCACTATGCAGAAGCATCTAAAAAGGCATGGAAATTGCTGGCAGTGAGAGCCGAGTGCCTGGGATAAGACACGCACCTGGATATTCGGAGAGACACAGCTACCCACTTCCGAAATACCTCGAAAGCAGGAATGAAATGAACTCAGACACGCTGAGCCGAACACTGTGACCTTGTCTGCAACACAGAAACTTCTCAGCAGCGATCTAGGAATGTTTTGATCTTCTTGGCACGCTTGAAAACACCTCCCGGCCACGGATAAAAAAGAATCCTTCTGCAAACAGCACCCGTGCACACCGAAATGCTGAGCAGACTCGACTTCAGCGGGGTTAAATGCTATTTCAGCCCATGCTGCCTCCGTCCCACCACGGACAAATGTTGCTGACGTGAAAGCAGAAAGTTGGTTGTCCTCTCGCCGTCGCCACAGTGTGCTCGAGGCTTTCCAAAAACCTCCCATCGTTTCCGCCGGGTGTTGTGCCAGGAGCAGGGGTTGGTGAGGTTCCTAGAGAGCACAACTGAGCAAACAGCGCGGCTACAACGCACAAAGTCACCGGGGACGAACATAATCCTACCCCAGGAGTTTGCTCGGGAATGGCTCTACTCTCCCCAGCAGCAGTTTTCACACCTGGGGGCTGTAAAAAGTGACTAAGAAGAACAACCCACTCCTCAGGAGATTTAAATTTATAATAAGGGGTTGAAAGCTCTGCTGAAAAAAAAAAAGGAGAAATCCTCACATCGGATAATATCGCAATACAGGCCCCTATGGTACACGCAGCCTTAAAAAATCCAGCATGAGTGGATCCTCTAAAGGAAGGGCTAAAGGTTGCTGTGAATGTACCCCCACACAACACTGTGTTGGCCATTTCTGAGGGGCAGAGGCAGCCTCTCGTACCGCAGGAGACCTCGGTCTCCTTCCCACCACAGTCCTGCCTTCCAGCCTTCCCTTGCTGACAACCAAGGTTTCTTTGCCAACCTGCAGAGGAGATGAGGCTGGAGCTCCAGGCAGAGCTGCTGGGGGAGATTCCTGGTCCTTCCCACCTTGGGGAGCCCAGAGAAGCGCCAGGTTCCCTCGATGATGATGAACTTCAACGAGGAGAAGGCCACCAGGACCTCGGTGGACAGCACCAGAAGGGAACAAGGTGGCTCTCATTCCACTCTGCGGCACCATGACTACCAGCAGTGGCTACAGAGCCACTGGCTACGGTTTGGGGTTTAATGTCACCAAAAACTCCGGGGCACCAAGTCAAACACAAGGGCTGGGGACACTCCTGCTTGTCACCGTCCCGCGCTGGCAGCCACACGGCTGCTTGTGGCTGTTTGCTGGGATTTAAAACCCCTTCCCGTGTGGCGGGGAAAGGACACCTATGGAGCTATTCAAGAAAATAAAATAAAAGCAATAGACACCAGAGGAAAGAAACAGCCTGGAATAGCCACAGCCTTTCTCTCACCAACCCAAACCAGCGGGTGAAGCTCCTGCCGCCCTCACTGATGACCCTCCATGTTCTCACCACGGGCCCACATTGCCCCCACGCAGCTGCTGAGGGTTTACACTCCTCAGCCCCACATTGATGCCAACAACGAAGTGTGTCGGTGCTCAGCAGATGTCGCAGAGAGATGCTGAGCCAGCACCTAAGCCCGGCACAGATCTTTATCAATCCCCTGATATTTCTGCAACCAAGCCAAGCTGACAGAGACGCACCCGGCCGCAGCAGGGGAGCTCCTTCCGGAGCTGGGAGGGTGCGAGACATGTCAGGCTGTGAAGTTGAGGTAAAATCTGGGCTCAACAACAGACAGTGCATGCCATGAGTTGTGTCTGGCCTCAGCAGAGCTCCGAGGGAACCACAGCATGCCATGAGTTGTGTCTGGCCTCAGCAGAGCTCCGAGGGAACCACAGCATGCCATGAGCTGTGTCTGGCCTCAGCAGAGCTCGGAAGGAACAACAACATGCCATGAGCTGTGTCTGGCCTCAGCAGAGCTCTGAGGGAACAACGACACGCCACGAGCTACGTCAGGTGCAGGCCGGGAGCTCCTCTCCAGGGCTCCCCTACGCAGTGAGGGCCACAGGGTTCCTGCAGGGAGCCTCAGCAACAGCCAGCGATCTGGGTCAAGACCTAGCAGGGCCCAGGACAAACATCAAGCCGCCCCCGTGGGAGGAGAAGGGGCGACGGGTGGCCGCGATGAGCTACCCCCATCCCCAGCAGCGGGCCCTGCGCCACGGGCCCCCCCGCCCCCCGGGGAGCGAGAAAAGTCCCCAAGGGGAGCGGGACCACGGCGGGGGAGAGCGAGAGAGGGCGCAGGCACCGCCACATCACTATTGGCTGCCACCGCCGTCCATCCCAGCTCCACCACCAATAGCAACTCAAGACGCTGCGGGCCTAAAGCAGAGTGAGCTCGGCCCCGCCTGGGCCAATAGCGTGGGAGA
>JAHREE010000485.1:24407-44434 GCA_033628505.1 Tringa tobata
GGGGGAGGGGGCTGCCGCGATTCGGCCCCCCCCGGCGGGCAGGGACCGCCCGCCCCTCCCCGGTCCCTTCCCACCCCCGGGCCCCGCCGAGCCGGGAGGGTCCCCCGGGAGGCTGCGGGGTGACGGGAGGGAGAGGGGGTGTCCCTCATGGCTTCTGGCACCAGGCAGCTGGAGCAGGGCTGTCCCCATCCTCCCCCTTCCTTGGGCTCGCCTACAGCCCTGGGGATCCCTCTCTCGTACCCCCCAGCCGTGGGCTGGGGTACAGCCATGGTGGTCCTTTACTAGGAGCCCCCAGGCCACCGGTGGTGGGCATCGGATTTTTTTGGCTGCCTTCATCCCACACCCACTTTTTTGCAGGGGTCCCCAAAACACGTGGGAGCATCACTGGGTGCTGGAGTTCCCCCCACCCCGGGGAGGCTGTAGCCTTGTCGCTGCCACCCTCAGCCCAAACCAGCAACATCAAACAGACGATGGGAATAATAAGAGTCCGTATTTATTTTCTAGTCTGATGCTTCGGGTCCTGATGGCCTCCTGAGGCGCGGAGGTGTGACAGGGTGGAAGGACAGTGAGAGAGGGACCGAGCGAGGAAGAAGTTGTGTTTGCGACCGAGATAAGTGGTGAGATAGGAACTGCGGAGGCTCCTACACTTATTTTTTAGAGAGCGCACCACATACTTGGGCATACGTACGCTCCACCTCCCACTCACGATTGTGCAGAGTATTGCATAATATTGCCAGCTGAATTTAGAGAATTAACCGAATTGTTTTCAAAGGAAAAAATGAATGCTATTTTCCCACGTTTCCAGTCCAACTGCAGATCTTTTGTCTTTTAACGTATGTTTAACGGTAGAATCTGAGAGCAGCCAAACAGTCTGTGACAAGTACGTTTTGCAAAGCACTCGGGTTCGACCAGAGCTTGTCGAAGCCTTAAAAGTATGGGAAAACATGTTATTTAACAGTGAACAGTCTTAAACATCAACTTCTAAGTACTCCTTTCTGTGTGTACCTCTTAAAGCATCTACCATTAACACATCACAACTCAAAAATAAATAATAATATATCTTGTACTTGTCCTGCGTGAAAAATAACATACCAGAGATTTCCAAATAAAGCCCCAGTACTCTCACTGGTTTACACGGGGTCTTTCCAAACCCTGAGGAGCATCTGTGCAACAGCACCACGCTCCGTATCCACGAGGGATAAATAAAATTCTACAGGTGTTTCTGCTTCTGAGCTGAGTGTCGGGAAGGCAGTTAAAGAGTAAATAAAACCATTTAAATAATCCATGAGCAACTTCACCGCCTCATTTTCCTTCTTTATGTAAGAACTTTGATTTTAACAGTGGGTTTTATTTGTTGGGTTAGTTTTTTTCCCCTGGCACTTTTTGTTTCTTTTTAAATACGACAAAACTTTTGCAATCTCTTTCCTTTTGACTTCAGTTTTGAAACTCTATGCTCTTAGATTTGTACTGGAATTGGCTTATTATAATCACGTTAGGTTCCAGTCTGGCAAATATTTGCATGTATGCTTAATGTCAAGCACGTGAATAGCCCCGTTAACTTCAGCCGGCGGCTCATGCACACAGTGATGTACAGACATCTCTAAAGGCCCTGCATTAGAACATCAAAACAAGTTACCCATCATTTAATTTTATAATGAAGCCGTGGAACTAATGTGTTGTTTGAAAAAAATACCAACCAAACACAACCGTTCTGAACTTATCTCGAATCCCAGAGGCACAACTTAATTCAATTTCTCCGCTCTCCCGGTTTTTAAAGGGTGTGAGTTCAAACCCAAATGCAAGCAGCAGCCGAGACGGTTCAAACAGAGCCAGGCACCTTCAATCCTCTTCGAATTTTGTTTCATCTTCATTCAAGCATATAAAACAGACTTAAAAGGGGGAGAAAATTATCATTTGGAATTGAGAACTGACCTTTTTTGTCTGTTGATTCATGAAGCCTGAGAAATGAGCGATGTTTGTGTCTCTGTGCGTCATCTGTTTGTTCTGTGGCTGGTTTCTTCAGAATTGTTGAAAAGAATATATAATTGCTAAAAAGGACTGGTGCTCATTAAAGGTTAAAAGCCTGGTATCTCAGAGCGATTACCCTCTGCCACAGTTTATTTCAGCTGGATTCCAAGTGCTCAGTGGCACTTTTGAAGCCCCTAATTTTACGGGGAATATCTCTAACCCTGTTCTGTCCCACCAGCCTCAAAGAGGTGACAGGAGCGCTCAGCGTCATCACCTTGGTGATGTTCTTATTTTAATCTTAACACGCAAATCTGAGTTTTCAAACCCCTTTTTCAGGTGAAGGGATGCGAAAGCACAGTAGGCAGTGGAAGAATTTTTATCTTTCCAACCAAACTTGGCTAAAAGGAGTTAAATTCACTCTCGTTGAGCGGAAAATCAATGAGGGTTGAAGATATAGACTAACCTTTCAGTATTATTTAATAGAGAGGAATCTGACAAAAAAGGCATTATCCATCAGCCAAAGTGCTGACTGAATGGGTTGTGAAGCGGCACTTTGGCTGAACGTGGCATTAAAAGCTGTATAAACAGAAAGAAATCGGGCAAAACATCCCATATTCCACATTTGCTGGGAAACTGCTATTTTCACAGCGCAGTGACGCTAACGGCCCCAAACATGACTGCAATTAGCGCAGCCAGTGTTCGTCTGCTTGGGGGGAAAATGAATTAGTACTGGCTCTTTTGGTCTTCATTCAAGCTTTTTCTTTCATGTCTTGTTTCTTTTAGTTGGGGAAAGAAAAAGAGCCATAATCACGTTACCAGCCAACACTCCCCTGACCCTCAAGAGGGGAAACTGCAGAGGATTAGGAACTGTTTTTTCCTGGTTGCTTGAGCAAGAGTCAGACATGGAAATATGAAAAGGTATTACCATCCTTTGTACGGTATCTCGGATGTGTTAATCATTTTCTATTTTTTTTCTTTCTCTCCCATTATCACATACTTAAAACCTGAAAATTATTTGTTTCGTCTGCTACCTAGAAAGGTTAAATATGAAAACAGATCCTTTTCCCTATAGGATAAAATAAACCTTTGGTTTTCTAAGATCCCGTAGATATTTTCAAAGCTCTGCACTGAAAGTTTTCTAGGTGGTTTCCAAAACACGGCTCTGTTAAAAAATCCCGATAATTTTGTAGTGTGTCTTAAGAAAAAAAACCAAACAATAATAGTAATAGTAAATAAATCATTGCTTCATCTGCTTTTCCTTTCTCACTGACATCTGAAAGTACCTAATAAATACATCCCATAAAGTTGCAGCTTCACAGCCCTAATTAGCTGTCAAAACTTGCACAGAAAGATTGTTTACGATGAAGGCTTCACTTTCTAAATAAACAAAAAACGCTTAGATAATAAACTCAGGAATAAACTCAGGAATAAGAAGCAAGTGGTATTTCAAGGTAAACATCTGTCTGTTGTGTGAGACACACACAAAGAAATTGTATCCATATAAATTTTTATCAGACATCCTTAGTCAGCGAACATATTTCTGACAGGCCTAATTTATGGAATTGGGGACGTTCACTAAATAGCTGAGTGATTTTTATCACTCAATTTTGTATGTTTAAGTATGTAAACTATGCAAGGAGGGGGGAGGAACCCCTAAGGAAAGGAACGTGCATCAGTTCTGTGTCAGTGTGGGTCATCTTCCAGTCCACACCTGGACTAAAGTCATTGCTGCTGTGACCAACAGCATCTGTCGGGGCCACACGACCCCTCTTTATTGTGCTGATTTTCAACTATTTTAAGCCTTGGCCTGAATCACTGGCTGTGTCGAGTAGGTGTTTTTCAAACTCCTTTCATGAAATGTGAATATGATTTTTTTTTCCCCTTCAAGTAGCTGATTCCTCTTCATTGCAATGTGTCCTCAGATGCCATACGAGCGTAAGGACGGCTGGTCTTTACAAACAGACGCCGTCTTTTCACTACCAACCTGCTACATTTCTTGCTATTTTGAGTTCCTGGCTGGTTCATACCACGACAAACAAATCGCTGCACACCTCCAAGGTTCCTGGGCTTGCAGAACACCAGCGTTTGCCAGGATATTGGGAATTGATCAACACCTATAAATACTCTGATCAACGCCTATAAATACTTAAAGGGAGGGTGTCAGGAGGACAGGGCCAGTCTTTTTTCAGAGGTGCCCAGTGACAGGACAAGAGGAAATAGGCACAAACTTGTACATGAGAAGTTCCATCTAAACATGAGGAGGAACTTCTTCACTTTGAGGGTGGCAGAGCCCTGGCAGAGGCTGCCCAGAGAGGTGGTGGAGTCTCTGTCTCTGGAGACATTCAAACCCCACCTAGACACGTTCCTGTGGGACCTGCTCTGGGTGGACCTGCTCTGGCAGGGGGTTGGACTGGATGATCTCCAGAGGTCATAGCATTCTGTGATTCTGTATACATCTCTTGGCATGCAAATAGAGAAGGTTGGAGGGTGCTGTGCGTTGCCGTGATACACGTTGCAACAAGTGGTTGATATATCCATTACCTGCTGTTGTGTTCATGCTTGTTCTTACACCCGTTCCTATCAGGAGTCCCAGTGCCTCTTCTGTGCTCATCTTCTGCTCAGATGGATGATTCCTGAAGGACATCTCAAGTTATTCTCTAAAGCTACAGAGGCTCCTTTTCAGCGACCAGTAGATTGCTCAGTATATTATGAAGGTGTTTTCTCCCTCAGCCGTCATTCCAGACAGCCAGCAAACTCCAACCCTCCTCAGGTCTGCCTGTCCCCTTTTGACAAGAGGCAAGATGACTAAGAAATCGCACCCTAAATTCCCATTTCAAGTGATTTATGAGCTCTGTCTGAACGGGTTCTTCACCTTAACAGATTAATTTCTGAAAGAAAGCTCTATACTCCAAAAGTCTCCATGAATTTACTCACTTTTTCTTTACAAGACTAAGCTTTTAGGACTTTTCTGCCTCTCTACATCCATAGCTATGTGTAGTCCAGAGGCCGGTTTGCCTCACCCACCATCCTGAGACATCTCTCTGTGTGTTCTTACACACCTACCTGGATGATGACCCTCCTCTGCTGACCACCAAACCTCATTTTACCGGGGCAGAGCCAGCTCTAAAGGTCTGCAGCTCTCCGAGAGGTTCATGGCAGCTGCAGAGAGCTCCTCTCTGGCCTCTGTTAAAGATTACACAGAGGACATGGCAGCCAAGTCAGATGCCAGGTTCAAAAGGACAATATTTCAGCTGCTGTTTGACCGACACAGCTGGAACTTCTCCCTTCCACCGCTCAAGGAAAACACAGGTTGTCTCACACTGAGGAAGAAGAAAGGATGGTCCCTTACTCTCATCAGAAAGTTCTTCAAGACAGAGCCAGTGGGACACCACGCACGGCCTCCAGCCCAGTTTTTTGGAGTACTTCATAACAAAACCATTGAATTTCAAGGGAAACACGGAACATCACAAGGGTTCTGTGCTCGCTGTCCCTACCTACGAGTGGAGTCAGGCAAAGGGCTTGTATGTGGCCCAGAAAGATACGAGCCAAGAGAAACCTCATCAGCACAGAGCATCTGTGTGGCTGAGCCAGGATAACATCAACAGCCTCCTATCGAAGAGCTCCAGCCGCTGAAGGGTTATCCTGAGCTCTGCACGAGCTGCAACAGAGACACAGCCAAGAAACACAACGTCACCTTATCCGGTTCCCAGTGGGGATGACTGGTCAGAAAATTCCAGTAACGTTGCAGTTTTCCCTTATTTGAGGTCTGTGCAGCAAAACCGGGTATCACTTAAAGAAGAAAATGAGGGAGAACCGAAAGCGTACATCCTGGCTAAACCAAACCAAAGTGACTCAGCAGCTACAGAAGGGGTGGAGAGTTGAGAAATATCTGCATATATTGCTGAGTTCAGACACCTTCTCACCAAAAGCTTTTCCATAGCCCTGGGGACCGTGTGCTCTGAGCTCTCGCACAGCAAAGACACTTGTCTCTTGGCACATGTCCCTTGGGATGGACTTTGGAATGACTGGCTGGACCCGACCGATCGTGATAGGGAAGCAGATGCCAACTAGGAAGATATTTACACTGCAGTCCAAAGGCGTTATCACAACTAACAGCCTTACCTGCCTAGTGTTGAAATATCCACTGACTGTATCAATAAGCCGTGGATCTGCAGATAGACCAGATTTGGCTAATTTCTGAAGATCTCGAGTAAATATTCAGGCTAACATGTGCTGAGCTCCTTGTTGCTTCACAGACTCCACTATTAATACACAAAGCTGGTTGAGGTACACTTGCACGAGCAGCAGTCACACCTCTGGATTGCAGGGTGGGTCTGTGCATGTACAGGAAAGGATTTGGAATGGTTTTGCAATAATTTAGAAGTATTTATAGTTTTTTGCTGTCAGCTGCAGGCAGAATACAACAGCAAGAGATCTTAAGAGCTCTTGGGCAACCAAGGACCTGTAACTGTAAGGGAAAACTGTAGGTCCTAAACAGATCTATATTTGTCTACATATTTTTTACATTGTTTTATATCTAACAAACCTGTGTCGCTGCTGGTGAACCTCATGCTAGGCAGCTTCCCAGGACACCCCACAAAAGGCATAGGTCTGAGCAGAAGGTATGGAACCCAAGTGAATCACAGCTCCGTTACTGCTCAGGATCGTCTCTGCACTGACATTGAGGGGTTGAAGCGGGTCCAGAGAAGGGCAACGAAGCTGGTGAGGGGTCTGGAGAAGAATTCTTATGAGGAGAGGCTGAGGGAGCTGGGGGTGTTCAGCCTGGAGAAAAGGAGGCTGAGGGGAGACCTTCTCGCTCTCTCCAACTCCCTGAAAAGAGGGTGTAGCCAGGGGGGGTCGGTCTCTTCTCCCAAGTCACAGGGACAAGAGGAAATGGCCTCAAGTTGCACCACGGGAGGTTCAGATTGGATATTAGGAACAATTTTTACATGGAAAGGGTTATTAAGCCTTGGAATGGGCTGCCCAGGGAAGGGGTTGAGGCCCCATCCCTGGAGATGTTTACAAGACGGGTTGACATAGTGCTGAGTGACATGGTTTAGTGATGGTTTTTATCAGAGTTAGGTTGATGGTTGGACTCGATGATCTTAAAGGTCCCTCCCAACCCAGACAATTCTATGATTCGTATCCTATGCAGAGGTTTATTAGAGTTCATTCTAACACTAACAATTTCCACCCATCATCAAAGCTGCAGGTGGATGCCCAATTAGAGAATCTCTCTGTATAGATGGCTGCGCACTTGTATCCTGCTCAGCCTATAACCAGCAGAAAATTAGGCCTTTTTTTCTCTTTTCTAAGTACCTCTATACATTTTGGGTTAGCAATTAGCACTTCTATGACTGTGATTATTAACCAACGTGGTGTTTAAGGGAATATGTGACAGGTTGGGGGGCGTCCTAATACATATTTAAAGATTTTTTTGTGGGAGTGAAGCATATTCATTCATATTTTGAGCAGGAATAAATAAAGGCCTGTCAGAGGGGAAAAAAAATAAGAAAATCTATTCTGTAGCACTGCAAAATGGGATAAATACCCCCCAAAGACCCCATTGTACTTAGGCATATGGATAATGAGAATTTCCAAGCATAGAGGAGGAAGGGAAAAATTACAAAAAAAATACTGTCCAATCTCCTGGACTCACCTCAGGTACCACTGGTCGAGATGGAGCAGTTACTTGCTTTAGAATAAGCCACAGAAAGCATCTGGGATGTCTTTCAGAAGGACTAATGAGGGGTATTGTCTACAAGATCATCAAGATGAATTAGAAAGAGAGCCAGGAGTTTACATAAGAAAAGTATGAGAGTTTCAAACTATCTCGGAGTCCCTTTATTCCCCAAAATGCCCTTTCTTCCACATCTGCTATCCTGGACTATCCCACCCTGGGGATAAATTACACTCGGTTTAAGACGAGACCCAAACTCACCAAGGCAAGAACCTGCAGACACAGTTGTAATAACACCGCAGCTACTTTCAGCTCCCATTCGCTTGTTTTGTTCTTGTAATTATTTTTCATCTCCATTCTCAGGGTAATAACATTTCTAGCAAACACCTATGTCCTGGAGTGGTGGCTTGGGACACGGTGACGCATCCTCATCAAAAACCACCAGCCTTCAGATGATATCAGTATACCTCCAGTACATCAAATTACTTTAAAGATCAAAACATACTTTTAAATTCGAATGAACTATTTAACATACTGTAGAACCAAAAGATGGAACAAACTTTCCCTGGAGGGAGGGCCCAGATGACTGGCTGGTCATAAAACAGCCTCCTCCTGTTTATGTATCATGCTCTTTTATCACAATGATATCTCAACACCTTTCCAAAGCAATTAAACCCAGGCAAGTCATCTGGATTTTCTCACATTATCATATATCTTTTTCTTGTCCACATGCAGGAGCAAAAAAAAAAGAGATTATCATGTTGTTTTTCATCTCATATAAAACTCTACACCTACTAAAGGGCTGGCTGGGGACACACTCTGCCCAGCAGCACCGCACTCCCACCCCTGCACACACAGGAACTCCAAGCATCTCAGAGAAGGCAATTCCTTGTAGCTACCAAGAATTACTTGCTAAATAAGGGAATGCATTAAAATTTGCATATACAAATACAAAATGCAAAACCTCAATGAAAGTGCAGTAAAGGGAATCTGTGGAGCTCTTACTTGCAAGGATGTTTTCTAGTCTGTACTGGGTTTTGTGAGATATTGTATTTAATAAGATTATCTTAGGTGTAGACTGAAGGAGCTAATCTGATACCGAGAAACTAAGATATCTGAACTTATTTTCTGTGGCTACTGGGTTGATTTTTTGTGTTGCTCTTTCTGCTAATGCTCGATTGCTCATGCAACATACTTTTTTGCTTTTTTCCCCTCAATATATGAACTTTTTTTGTTTAGTTACTTCGAGAGCTGAGGCTTGGGACTCACAATTGACCATTTTCCCAATCATCTATTTAGATGCCCCTTCATGTTGAGGAACAAGCAGCCGTTAAAGAGAACCGAAGCAGAGGATCCCTGGTTTTACTGATCCCGTGGGGCAGAAGGTATGAGAATATATGGGGTGAGGGAGATAAAGGCAGCCTGGAGCGGGCAGTGGGGTGACTCCAGGGAGAGGGTGCTCGGCCAGAGATAAGCGTGGTGGAGAGAGAACCATTGGGGAAACCAGGCTGAGCAGAAAGGCAGGGCAGCAGGACTGGTGGATTATAACCCAGCTCCGTGGGATACCCTGTCTGTCAATGTGGGAAATGGCCTTGAATTCCCAGGATGTGTTTGCAGCACTAAGGAGGAGATGGCAAAAAGAGATCAAAACCCAGGGAATGAAATAAACAGGGCAAAGAAAGAAGAGGCAGCAGCTGTGTGGAGGGAGTTGTGTGTATGGCAAGGGTTGGGAGCTGCTCTGAAGACAGACCCTTCCCAAAATTGACTGGATTCCCACAGTGTCCTGGCACTGACGCTGTCCCAGCAGCCTCGCTGTGCTGGACGTTGCTTGACTGCACTCAGATTGGATAAAGTCTTCTTCTGCTGAATTTCACTATTTCTGATTATTTTGCTTAGGACTCACTTCCCAGACAATTTTACCCTTTTTCCTTACCTTATCCATAATTAACAAATTAAAACCTGCTCTTGGAAAGACTAATGAGAAGAGAGCAATGAATCCCCTGCTCTCTCAAGTGGACAAATATGAAAAAAATAATAATAATAAAGAAACACCAGGTAAAATTCTCCCAGTTAAAGTTTCAATGAGAATATATTTATCTGTTGTGTTGAAAACTGTTTGGGGTGCTTCCCCCGCAGCAGAATAAAGTCCAATGCCCACAGCACGGCGTCGCCCTTGTGTTGGCACCCAGAGAAGTCCCACAGGCCAAGTGATGGCCACCAGGCGAGGCAGCGTGGAGTAAATCCAACCTGTCATCCAGGAAAGGTGAATCCCAGCCACGGCCGCGCCGGTCGCTACAACGACATCCCACTTCGCTTCTTTGAGTCCTTCCGCGCGATGGGACTGAAGGACAAGATCTCCTTGTAAATGTGCTCTTGAAAAAACAGAACAAAGGAACCGTGAATGTGTGATTTTAGGGGACACAAATTAAAATTTGACAGTTATATGTGCAGAGAGGGGGTATTCAGCAGAGAGGATACGGCAGGTACGAGCTGGAAGAAAGAGATAAAGCAGAGAGGCAAAAAAAAAGTCTGTCTGAAGAGCTGGAGGGGTCTTTGCTGGATGTGTAAAAGCAAGAGCGAGGGAAGGGAGATGTTCACGACCATGGAGGCACCAGCAGGCGATCGCAGCCTTGCTCAGCGTGTGGACATTAAGGGAGGGAGGTTGGAAAGTCTCGTGCTAGACAGGAACCTCAAAGAAGAGAAACTTCTTACTTTTCCACTCTTCTATCGAAAGCTTTTCGTGTTCCAGAGAATCATCGTAGGACTGTTGTGCCTCTGTCTCCTCCTCGATGTCTCGGAACTGGTCGAAATAGGGGTGAGCCAACGCCTCCGTCGCTGTAATACGCTTCTCCACGTCCAGCTGCAACATCTTGTCCAGCAGGTCCACTGCTGTAGGAGAAGACAGGAAGAGGACTAAGCAAGGGGACCAGTGTTCCCAGTACTACATTCTCCAGACATGAAAAGGAAAGAGATTCCTCGACCTGGCCACGGTAGCGTGGAGCTCCTGTCGGTGGGCACCTGAAGGCTGCTCAACAGCAGCCTTGGGGAGCTCTTACTACAGAAATGGAGGTGTAAATTGTGCAGAAATAACAAATAATCTGAAATAAGCTTTGCTGCACAGATGGGGCTACAAGAACATAAAGAGCAAGCCAGTAACTTCAAGATATTTTTCAGTTTTAATCATTTGCTTTCAGTCTGACCCCTGCAACTCTAAGTAATCTTAACATGAGTAATCTATATAGAAATCTATACATCCCTGGTAAACAGGAAGGCAGGAAACCCAGATACCAACCAGCCTGTCAGCACCGTTCCCCCTTGGTTTTAACATCTTAATGCTCTCTCTCCTTTCAGCTTTTAGAAGAGTTTTGCTCTCTCTCACCTCTACTGTACTTGGGAAAAGAGCTCCTTGTAAAAGATCAATTTTTACCTTGAAAAATTGCACATCTCAGCTGCCTGCTAAATATCAATAGATCCAGGTGTTCAACAAACTGGATGTAAGCTATACTCTAAAAATTAATAAATAAATTACTGGCAGGGACTGTGGGGCTCTCTTAGCACTTAAACAAAACCTTACACGTGGAGCTGGGAAACAATAATGAAAAAAGAAGAGCTGGTTTATTTATTTAAATGCTACTGCTCATAATATCACCTGCTTGGCTATAAGCAACAAGCTCTGGAAGCCAATATCAGCCAAAATTCATCCCAACTCTCATACCAAGTGGAGCTGATATTTACAACTGTCCTAATCCCATCATGTGCATCCCACAGCTGAGAACATCCCATTATATCCAGCACCTGCTCTCTTCTGGCTTGTTGCTACAAGAGTCAGAAGTTTATCTCTTCCTTAAATATTGTACATTATAGGCCATGCCATTTTAAAATTAAAAAAGAAGAAGAAAGAAGTACATGGCCAAGAACAGCAGAACATCGCCATTATAATCCAAATAAAGAATCATTTTCCTTTTAATTCATACATATTTGCCCCAGGAAGGGGCAGGGGCACAACTTGCAAAGGAGAAAAGTAGCAAGAAATTATGAGAAAGAGGAGGGAAAAACCAGACTGGAGCGGTGGCGGTCAGCCTGCCTCCATCCTGCCGTGAAAGCTCCTGAGATACGCTGGAGATGACTTACCCTGAGGATTTGCTTTGGGGAAAAGCAGAGACAAATCCATCTTGGGGATTTTAGGAAGGGACTTGATATAACTCTTGGCCTGAAAGAGAGAGGAAAGTGTGGACATTTACTGCGGGTGGGGAAGTGCCAGGAGTGCACATTTCAGTGACCAGTGTGCAAGGAACTACTTTTATCAATTGAGATACAGAAATATTCCTGCTTTAAGGGCCAAACTGGAGAACAGAGGAGGTCGGTGGTTTGCTGGGGCGTCAGGCACCTCACCCAGAGTCCCTGCAACCCACACCAACTCCCAACGCAACGTCAAATCCATCAGATGTGCCACTAGCACATGGGAATATAATCCTTGCCAAGGAGAACAGGCTGCTGTCACAGAAGCGGCACCTCTCCCATCTCAAAGACACGGCCAAGTCCACCTCTGCCCATCCACACACCTCTGCCAGTGAGACCCGAGTCCACAGCGACCTTTCTTACCGCTTTGTCCTCCAGCTTCTCCACGAAGTCTTCTCCTGGATGCCCCGTTACTTTCAGGATCTGAGTCAGCTGATCGAGGTCTGGTGGGCTGTGTTAAAGATCACCCGGTCTAGAAGCCAGCCCTGGCCACCCCCCAAAAGCTCATCAGCCCGTGGAGAGCCTGAGGGCCCATGGAAGCTACGAGCAGGTTACGATACAAACCCAACAGAGGTGTATTTCTAAGGGTGGCTTGATCCCTTCTTGTCTTCTCCCTCTTTTCCTCACCAAAAAGGCTCATCCCTGTGATTACCTCCTGGCAAACCAGACTGACACGTGTTTTTCCTCAGTAACCTCATTCATAAAAGCCCTTTCACACACCCCAAGAATTATTACTCCCCCCGGGGAAAAGGTTCAGCTTGAAAGGATACAGTCTTTTCCTTTAAACAGCGTCTTCCCGGTGAGCATTTCTGCCATGATACAGCCGATAGACCAGATATCCACTGTCCAGAGAGAAAAGGAGACAAAAAAAAAGAAGAAAAAAAAGGACAGTAAAAAGGCAGCAATTATTTCTGTGGCTGTTGGTTGCTTTGTTGTTTGCAGCAGGCACTGATTTAAATTTCACTTCCATTTTCCACCCTCCCCTGTTCTTTCTGTGCTGCTAAAAATCTCTGCTTTCATCATTTCCCCAGGCACTGGGCTTTGGGAGTTGAGCAACAGCTTTGGGACTTGCTCCGCTCCAGGGGACGCCGATGAGAAAGAGGAAAACCATCTGGAGGATGAGGTGAGATTTGACCCAGGTGTGACAGCGGGATCCCCGGGTTCGTCACCAGCCGGTGACACCACCGACGCCGGGCAGCTCACCTGTCTGGTTGTAATGCATCCAGTTCAGGATGACTTCTGGGGCCCTGTACCAGCGTGTCACCACGTAGCCCGTCATCTCGGCATCGGTGTGTCTGGCCAAGCCAAAATCCAGGATCTGCAGTTGAGCAAAGGAAAAGGGAGAAGGAAGGGCAGGAAAGAAAAGAGAAATCCTATGGGCGAGGGAGAATCTACTTCTAAGAGGAAACGAAGCCGATCCAATCAGATAATAATGAAGGGCCAACTACACCACAGCCACCCACGGCTCGGTGCAAAGAACTAACAGGTTTGTCTTAATTCCACTGTAAATTACAAGCCAGCTGCAAAACCAGTTGTTGTGTGAAGACCCTGCTGAAAGGAGCAGCGCTGTGGGCTACCCAGAAGGTCGCTTCCTTTCCCGACGCTTACGTTTCAACTCTATGAGCTTTATTTAATTGAGTTGTTCTACAGCCTGGGGGCGAAGGTGTTCTGGGAGCCACCCCGACTCACCCTTTCCTATAAAAACACCTTGTGGCTCACAGGGGGTGGCCTCTCCCTCAATACTGCAGAAGAACATTGCTTAACCCCATCTTTACGGACCATGGAGCCATTCCTTGTGATATTTATTATGGAAAACAGATGCTGGAACACCAGCGAGCTGCGAGCAAACCCTTCAGAGCAATACTGAAAATAACTTCTGTCTGGAATCACAATCACCGTGTCAACGAGAACCAAAGGTAACTGGGGTTGAATCCAGTTCTCCTTCGGGGATCGTCCACCCAACGCAAGGATTGCTCAGCAGTATTGAATTTATTTAGGAAGACATTCCCAACTGCCATGCCGCAGGAATGACGGCGACAGGATGTTCATTCCAAGTCTTGGGCCCTGATTCAGCAAGTTACATCAGCAGGTGAGCATTTCCCACTGCTTGCAACCGCCGAGTAATGAAACGCCTCGACTCGAGGCTCGGAAGGTGAGAGGAAACATGACGGTGCCAAATTCCTGCTGGCAGAGCAGTTCCTCCCCGATCTGATATGCTACGTGGTGCTTTTCCACCTACCTTGAGCTGACAGTCTTCGTTCACAGCCAGGTTGCCCGGCTTCAGGTCCTACCACAGACAAAAGCAGAATAATAAGGATGTTTTTAATTTGCAAACGCATCAACACGAGCCTCACTCCAACCTTGGCTCCCCTTTGATGGGATCCCATATCGTAGTGAGCCCAGTGTTGATACAGCAAGGACACCTTGCCTGCTATACCTTGAAGCTTTAGGTTACTATTTTGTTTGTTCCTGAAACAGTTTTATTTCAGAAATGGCAGGGTTTAGGCTGAATTGGCCTATGATGGCAACAGATGCTCTCCCCCCACTTTCTTGCTCCAGGAGAAAAAGGGAGAGAGATAAAGAGATTTACAAGTTTAGAATGAACTAAACTACTTCTAATGAAATATTAAAATTAAAATGGAAATAATGAGATAGATACAATATATACAAAACCATATCAAGCTCCCAGGATGATGTCACCGGCAGGCAAACTGGGACAAGAAAGCACCATAAAATGCTTCTCAGCTCATCAGGAAACACAACATTTCCTCAAAATGCTGCACAAATAAGCAAATCAAACACCTACAGGGTGTAGGAGGGGAAAGAGGGAGGACACCAGAGAGACCCTAGAGCAGACGAGGCTGTTAGTGAAACCATGTTTAAGGAATTTATTAACTTTATGACCCAGCTGTGTTTCTCCCAAACAGACAAAAATCAGAGTAATAGCGCCCAGGAACTCACCCTGTGGATGATGCCGGCCGAGTGAATGTACTGCAATAAAGAGAGGAGCCACAATGTGAGCACCAGCAGAGAAATGAGGGCTACAAACAAGACCCTGCTGAGGACACCACTCGGGTTGTCCCCAGCCCCCAGGGCAGCAAATTGAAAAAGAAATCTCTGCGCTGAATTCCTGACAGTATCTGCTGTTACGTGGCCTCTCCAAAGAAGAGGCAGAAACCAGGAGAAGGAGGTAGGGAGCAATAGTTCATTAGAGCGAGTGCACTAATAGCTTCACACTATCAAAGGCATCAGGATTACAGGTAGGAACATGGTGAGCAGAGGACAGGAGAACTTTGTTGGTTTGGATGTTTAAAACACGTGGAAAGAAAATATCGTTAAACCACAAAATTGGAAATCAGATTCAAATTGCAAAAGCTGACTACCTGGCTGTTATCACACCAGTTAAACCTTCTGTGTGTTCTCCCCCCATTATTTAAACTCAAGATAACAGTGATCTGGGGAAAGGCGTGATTAAGGTGAACTCATTAGTGTCTTAAGCCTCTGCTCTGACTCCAGGTGACGATATCAGAGGGCAGCTGTAAGACATTGTCTCCACATCTCAGGCTTTGCAGCAATTGCTCTCTGCTCTCCCAGAGCCAGCTATGGCAGCATGGCCCTTCCTTATCCTATTGAATAGAAAATCATCCCCTCTGTCTTCTCCCATGAGAGCTTGTCAGGAATTCAGCAGAAGCTCCCTTTGCTACCAGCCTATTCCTTTTCACACGGAATTTTGCTGAGGGTTTGGGCAAGTCAGAGAGTGACACAACCACTGTCACAGGAGAACTGTCACAAGGTCTCTGACTGCTGATTGCTCCCGTACCCGAGTGACTGATGCGAACAGTCATTTTACTGATGTGTGCTGGAGCAAGAGTAGTTTAACAGCAAATATCTGTTCTCAGGGGGTGCCACAAACCCCCAGATCTTCCCATACCACATTGGAAGGGGGTTTGGTTATGGTCAACCCAGAGGTGACACATAAAGGAGACACGGGGAGTCACTAAACTCCTCCAGACCCACCTACCTTCAGCCCTTTCAGCATTTGGTAGACCAGGTACTGGATCTTTTCATCACTGAATTCATGTCCCATGATCTTTTGTAAATCTGTCCGCATGTAGGGCATCACCAGGTAGCTAAAAGGCAGTAAGACAAGGCCCTGAGTCTAGAAGAAAAACACAGGGAACCAGGCTAGCCTTGTTCTCACTTGTTTTGGGGTTTTTTTTTGGCTGTGAAACTTACTGTAACCGAGAGGAGTTGTTGTGACAGTGTCTCTGGCCTCACCAACAAAGCCTGTGGTGATGCTGAGCTTTCAACCTGCTCTGAAAATTGCTCTTTCTCCTCCCCTCGTATCTGATATCTGACGTCAAGTAAGAACAAGGATCTTCCAAACTTTAATGATCCCAAATTAGTTTACTTTAGACCTCTGTGATCAGCTCCAGACAGCCTTATACCATCTGGGAGCTGAAACACCTTGCACAGCTTTAAAGAGTCTTGCAAAACCGCTGTGTTGGCTCCCAAATCTATCTGTGTAATGTTCTGCAGCCCTGCCTCAGAAAGACAACATCTCACTTCCTTCAGTCCTTGGCCTGCCTGCTGCGACTGCTAATTAATTAGTTGACTGTCTTCCAGCAGGAACTGCTCTGAGAACCCTCAAACCCTTTTCCTGCAGGCTCCTAAACACCCAGCCGTCGGCCAAAACCCCAAACCCCAACACATGCTGCTCGTGCCCAGGGATGGGGAAGGGAAAACGACTCATCCAACCTGACCATCGATCAACACTGAGGGAAACGCCGAAAATAATAAAAAAAAGCCAGAATCAAGATGAAGAGAAAGCCAGATCTTTAAAATTCTTGGTTCAATTGCCCCAGGGCCTGATGGCCAATATTTCTCCCATCCTGAGTGCAGCCTCTCAGCTCAGCACTCACACAGGAGGTGGGTTACTGTGGACCACGCTACGTGTGATCCCCCCAGGAATGTGATGCCTCCTCCTTGCACACCTTGCTCTCTATACACCGTGTTCTCCCGGCTGTGAGCACGGCATGGGATCTGTTGACGTATTCTGGGTGTTTTAGCTTTGTGCTTCTGATTCCCCTTGTTATTTGGGGGGGTGTCTGGCTTTAGTCTGGCCCCTTTTCAACTCACCCTGTTGGGCTGTACCCCAACCCGAGCTCTTCCCCTGCTGCCAAGTCCCACCTGAGTCTAGAGAGAGCCAACGCAAACGCCAAACTTACAAGTCCTGGAATCCCTGGTAGGAGGGGGTGGAGGTGAAGACATCGAGCAGCCCGATGACCTGATGGAGAAGAGAAGCCCACGTTGAAACCTGGAAAGCATTTGCTGTGCACGTGGGACTCGGGTAATAGCTCTCCACCAGCACACACGTATGGGTGAGCACAGAGAACTCCACCTGAGGAATCTGAGGACTCCTCACTATGCTGCCTGGCTGCTTTTCCTCTTACTAATAGACGGGAGCACCCATTACACATCTCCTCCAGCCTGGTGCCAGCTGGGCACAGCAATCAAACCCCGAGACTGCCCGCACGTGCCAAACGTCAGGACAGCTCCATTAACACGAAGGTGATGCCACCAGAAGGGACTTGCTCCCGGGTGGTGAGAAAATCCCCCTTGTTTCAACAGGAAGAGAGAGAAAATGAGTACTTACGTTCTCGTGTTGCATGTGCTTGAGCAGCATGAGCTCCCTGTACGCTCTCTTGGCAAAGATCTCCGACTGGAACGGGCGGCAGAGCTTCTTGATGGCCACTTTCTCCCCCGTCTTCTTGTCTATGGCCGAACTGTGGTGGACAAATAAAACCCAGTTCTGACATTAACTATGTTTTAACAATTTTTACGACACCAAAGGTCCTCTCCTAATTCTGAGCCTCACAGAAGGACAGCAAAGAAAAGCCCTTGGTGTTTCCTGGTGGAGCTCTGCACCCGCAGGTATGACCATGACCCAGGGCAGCAGAACACAGCCCCTGCTCCTTGGAGGACTAGATGGGACACCAAGAGAAGTATTAATGACCTGGTCTTTAACCCCCTTAACCCACAGAAATGAACTAGTGGAACTGCAAGAGGAGGAAAACACAAATGCTTAGAGGTGAGGATTGGGTCTAACTCTGCCATCTCCTTCCCTAATGCACAGAGATAAAGGAATAAAGCAATTTCTGCTTTGCCATCTGCTGGGGAGTTGTTGTCTTTTAAAGGTACGTCAGCCTTCCTTGTGTTCCTGAGCAAAGACAGTGGGTGTCACACACTGCAAACACAGAATTCACTGATCTTCAGTGCTGTACGAGTGCTTCTGCCTAACAGCAGCTCAGGCTGAAAATGGGAGTCTTTTTATAAAACTAATGAAAACGTGGCACAACAGCCCTTGCTGGGGACGGGACCTGGGGTTCCCTCCGGTCACGTTTGCCGTCTGCGGCCGGGCAGGACGATCCCACCGCGCTTTCTCTGCTCTCTCTGCTCTTTGCTCAGACCCAGCTTTCACCAGATCAGAGCTGAGGAGGGAGCTCCTTGGACAGAGAACGCTGCAATTCGGGATTCTCGGTGCTCTTTTCCAGGGGGGATCTCGGTGTACCCCCATCTTAGTGCCTTGGGCCCCCCCGACCCCTCCAAGAAGCCAACGGGTGTTTCCCTGGCAAATTGCACTGGGGGTTTCCAAGCAGTTCCTGCCCTTTGTAAATCCTTATCTCTCAGGGAAAGGGAAGGGCCATAAATCGGCACGTTTGGTCCCATATTTAGCTGCACGGAGTGGCCGAACCCTCGTCAACGCTGGCATTAGTGCTTTGCACGCACCCTCCAGCCTCGCACAGACATTGTTTTCCTGCTTCCTTCTCGGAAGGGACGTGGGATTCATCCCCACCAGTCCCCAAACGCCCGGCTGCAGCCACAGCTCCTTCCTGGAGGAGCACCCGAGAGGAGGAGGGGCAGGTACCATAAAGCTGTAAAGCAGCGTCACTGTCACCTCCATCTCGCCCCACTGTCACCTCGCCATCACTCAGCGAATTAACAGGGAAATACCGTCTATAATAAGACAATCAAAGAGTGGATTTTGCTGGGTTTAGGGCTGGTTACAGAAGGAGAGATGGGAATATCCCACTCCACTTGGCTTTCCCCTCAGTTCAATGCCGAGCAGGGGTGATCAGATCCTCGCTGCAAAACTTGGAATTCTCTTGCGCAGCTTTTTCCCCTCTGTCAGCCCCAAGCGATGGGGAGTGGTGTGTCCTCCTGCAGCTCTCATCAACCTCCCCAATACCATCGGGGAATGTTCCTGCTCTTGGCCACCGAGGTCCCTTCCAGTTGCTCTAAGTTCCGTGTGATGGGAGCAGAGACATCCTTCGAGAGCTGCCACGGTGGTTTTGTCAATGCATTCAGATGGGGAAAGCGAGGGGAGCGCAGGAACACGAGGCACCTTCGGCGCTGAAGATGCCACGGGGCATCTCAGGGGTCAGGGAAGGGTTGTCTCAGTTTCAGGATTCAGAGGGTGTCAGCAGAGGGGACAGCACAGCGTAGAAGTTCTCCAAGGAGCCGGGGAAGTAAAAGGAAGGGACTTGGACCACGTAGTCAAACAGCTTCTGCAGAATTCATGGCAGATTTCCTAATCTGAGGGTGCATGTTCTTACCTGCCTT
Source organism: Tringa tobata (assembly GCA_033628505.1). Taxonomy (NCBI): domain Eukaryota; kingdom Metazoa; phylum Chordata; class Aves; order Charadriiformes; family Scolopacidae; genus Tringa; species Tringa tobata. Next base: position 43,918 of record JAHREE010000485.1, read on the forward strand.
CCCAGCTGCTGGCCTGCAGCACATCCACAGATCTACCCACTGCTCAGCACGGGACACTCCATCTCCTGGGTGATGGAGCTTCAGCCTGCCCAGCTCGGACACCACTGTCCCCTGTCCCTCTTGTATGAGGCAGAGCTGAGAGTGAATTCAGCTGCCACCACCACGAGAACCCACCACGTTCCTCCCAGCAGAGGTCTGATGAACGGCTGAAGTTCAGGGTGACACCGGGCAGTCAGCACCGTGTCCCCAGCAGAGATCGGCAGGACCAGCCTTGGAGGGGTCAGAAGACTCTTCTTCCACAATTACATCCAGCTGGAAGCAAATTGCTACGGGCTTGGGCAGAATTAATGTGGGAAGAAACACATCTTTGCTGTTTTGCTGGAGTTTCTCAGCTGCTCGAGGAGGTGTGAAAACAGCAGCTCCCAGTAACGCTGCGATGGGGAAGTTTCCCAGCAATTCCCAGCAGAGGACAGCAAATCCCAACCCCACAGGCTTCAAATCCCAACCCCACAGGCTT
>JAHREE010000485.1:49188-67124 GCA_033628505.1 Tringa tobata
CTGTCCTGAACTGCTGCTGGTGTCCCAACAGCACTTTGGGAGAGGGTGGGTGTCCCCGGACGCCCCAGCGTCAGGAAAAGCACAACACACAAAAAGCGATCCTTACCCAGGGGATTGGCACCAATAAACACATTTTCAAAGTTCATTTTCGGCATGTAAGACAAAGACTGAATGTAGTTTCTTGCCTGTGGAAATAAATGCTCTGTTGAAGTATATATATATATAGATATCTCCAGCCACCAAGACAGAGTACATTTCAATCATCCTGAAGCACGGCTTATTATGGTCTGTTTCCTCGCTTTGCTTTCTCTTTACTTATTCTGCTACTTCCTAAGCCCATCAGCGTTATCCCTTCCCAACTAAAGGCCACTCGAGAGAGCAGAGGAAGAGGTGACATTCCGTGGGGTTCATGCAAGACCGGAAAGCAAAGAGGTGCTGCGAGAGCTGAGGGTCCCAGAGTCCCGGGAAGGCCACGAGCAGCGCGGTGGCTGTGGGTGAACCTCACACCAGGGCACAGATTGCAAAACCGACTCACATCCAGGCTCTCCTGGAGTCTCAGAAACCTCTCTGAGCCCCAGAAGTTGAGTACACGCTGTCCAAATCTCAAGTTTTCATTTAATATAAAAAAAAAAACAACCAACCAAACCAACAAAGGTGGTTAATTGCCCACCCCATGCCACATGCGAGCGTCTCTCATGTCTAGAAGCAGCCAAGACCTGCCCTGGAGACCCCCCCTCGTCTGCTCAGGTCTCACCTCGTGGCTGGGCATCCTGTTAATGAGATACGCAGGGGGTGTTCCCGTCAGACGCATGATCTGCTGAAGCTGGTTAATATCTTAAAAGTGCCTCGTCAAGGGCTTTGTTAAAAACAGTGCAAAAACCATTTTAAACAGAAAACAGCTGCATACAAAGCATCTCTTCTGCAAACCACAAGGCAAAAGCCACACAGGCAGGGTTTCCACTAATGTTTTGGTGTTTTGTTTTGTTTTTTTTTCAAATATTTGTGAAAAGTGTATCAATTTCACTAGTGAACACTTAAACCAATGGAGGATTCACTGCTCTGTGGGTGACAGTCAGTGCAGGAAGGATTTCTGCCTGCCACAAGCAGCGTTGCAATACAACACAGTTGCATCCACCGTTTCCCAACAGTTTTAAGCCACCAAAGTAGACGTTTCCTTTGGCTGAAGCTACTCCTCAAAAATTTTCCTACACAAAGCCTCAGGAAAACTAAACAAAAATTCAAACAGAACCAAAAATTGCATCCCCTGCACTGGCTACCAGCCTTTTTTTCTTGCTGCATAGAAAGTACTAAAGCTCCTTGTGGTGCAAAGTGAAACGGGCTCACAACTGACACCTCCTTCCAAACAGCTTTGAATGCGCTTTGATCCGTGGGCGAGGTGACAGGAGGCAATAAATGCAAAATTAGCAAAACATTAGCATTGCATAAGAGAGAGTTACAGCTCTTGTCAGTGAAGAGACAGAGAAAGGAAGAGCAAGGAAAGTAATGCAGCAGAAACCCACAATTCCTTACAGTGACACACTCAAGGTCCTCAAACACTTAAAAGTTTTGCTATCTCCACACTGTACTGCATTATTTTTTTTTTTAAAGCAGACTCTTGATTTGGCCCTGGCTAAGAGCAATTTTTCTTTTTATTGTGCAATGTTAAAAAAAATAAAAGGAAGAAAAAAAAAAAGGACCCACTTCAATCTCACGTATGCAAACTAATCTTTCCCTTGACCTAGTCAACCTCTAAGCTTCTCTCTCACGCTAATCCCTTGGACTTCAAATACCAGCCTGCCCTGAAGGTCAGTCCCCAGGGCTCCTGGAGCACCCTGCCTTATTCCCTCCTAACTGTCCCAGGGGTAAAACATCCCGGGGCTTTTGAAATCGGTGTGATATTCAGTGAGGTGACCAACTGACTCCAATTGCAGGGTAGCCCTACTTTCATCAAGCAGCATGTTAGGCTAAGCTCACTCCTCGCATTTACTGTCACTGGTACGAGAAATAGAACATAAGCTGCAGCACAAAATAATCTTCTCCTCCCTCTGCACCATGCTGACCCTCTGTCACACACCAGGGACAGCAGAGGGACCTGCTCCTGTCACTGGTAGTTCCCTCACTCTGCATTAACTTGTGAATCTCTACTGTTACAGCATCTCTCGCTCTTAACTTTTGTGCACTTCACCTTCAGAAACTGGTAAAATTAAATGACAATTAATACTATCTTTGCAGAAGTTTACAATTCAAGATTAAAGCAATATGGCTGAAAATTGAGGTCACCCTTTAAAAAGGAGGCTGCAAAAAGCTTTTTGCTGTTACCTGGCTCCGTACAGCAACACCCATTAAATACACAGCACAATTAGTTATATTCTCCGCAGAATATACACTGTGTGCCCTGGAAACAGCTGCCACATAAAAGCACCTAAAAGGCTGGATTTGATGCTATAAAACCAAAAAGTAGTGTTTTCAGAAATTAATCATGCTACAGAGCGGACTGTGTGTGTTTAGAGGAGAAGATACTTGCTCCTGTTAGGACAGACCCTGGGGTAGGGAAACTGGAGAAATAATAACTGAGACGAGGCTCAAGCTCTCAGCTGTGAAAAAATCCTTCCCCGGCAGCATCTGATCATACAATATATCACGAAGTATAAACCCACAAACTGAAAGGAAAGTCACGAAGCAGTAAAATGAGACTATGGAAAGAAGAAATCATACCGCAGGCAGAGGTAAGAGGAATAAAGATCAGGTACACACAGCGTTTTAAGAACTCAAAGCCATCCAAGAGCAAAGAATGACAAAGGAATTAAAAGAACAGAAAATAAATCCCAACGCACACTACAGAGACTACAGGAGGGCAATACACAAACTCGGGACTTCCGAAAGGGCAGATATTACAATCAAAGTGTAAACTCACAGACTCTGAGGAGATTTTCTTCAAAAGCTCAGGCCCTGGGGTTCCAACGAGTCTCAAAATGAGCTTCAACTGATCAATATCTAATGATGGACCATAAAGGAAAATGCTGGGACAAATCAAAATGAAAAGCGCAACACATCAGCCTAATTACGTCGAAAGTTTAACACCTGCCAAGGCCTTGACTGAAAAGCTATTTTAAGCAAACCATATTCATTCCTCTCGTTTACAATTGAACATTAACACAGCTCTGCATCAGACTGACAGACTTCACCTACGATACACCCCATGCATCCAACCGCTCGCTGCATCCTTAATTACGGAGGAGCAGAAGCCAAAGCTTTGGCCCCGCCGGCAAAGGAGGAGTTCAAACTTCACCCCAGGCAATGCCGTTAGCAGGAATCAGGCTGTGTTAGTGACAAAGGAAGCAAAGCAGAAGGCTGAAAAGTAGGCACTAATATTAAAAAAATAATAATATAAAAAAAAAAATCAAGGCCTTTTGTGAACACCTTCCAGGGGTGCTCAGGGTGCTTGTCCCCCCAGCTCCAGGGACCCACCTCAGCCCTCTCTGCCCAGTGGCAGAGAAAAAAACCACTAGTTCAGGATTAAAATCTCTACATAGAAAGCTCTTGGGACATAACATCATAGATTAAAAGAATGTTTTATCCCATACAGAGTTTCCACCACCTACCAATCTGGGCTATCCTCTTTAACAGGGTAGAAAAAGGAAATATTTGCCATAAGTGACAAAACATACACTTGAGGGGGAAAAAAAAATCTACTAAAGACACAGTTTTATGTCTAAAACTCAAGACAGTAAGGAGACTTGAGATATCTTTTTAAAACCATTGAAAGAATAATCTCCCTTCTCCGAGTTACCCTCCATTCTGCCCTTCAAACCTACTGGTGGTTTCAGACTGTGTCTGTAGGGGTTATATTTGCCTGTAAAATTATATCAAGCTAGTTAGAACATATTCTAATTCAAATACTGCAGGTCCTTCAAATATTGTCTTTCTTTTTAAAAAGAAAAAAAGGCTCCGAGTTCCCATAATACTGACAAGCTGTACATGAATGAAATCACTAAGACTTTGCTAAAACCTTTATCTTTTGATGTAAATTTTGGTCTAAAGCTTTACATATGAAATGAATTAAAAGCCCCAGAAATAGAACTTTGTCAGAACAGCTGAACTGATTTCTCACTTCTCAAGTCACTTGGCCAACTCCCACCTACTGAACACTCCAAAATTAACAGTAAATCCATTGTGTCCTGTTGGATTTAGCTCAGCTGCTGAATGGCCAACTCTTCATTGTCAGTGCTTGAAATGAAATCAGTGTTATCTCCGGGCGTAAGGGAATTAGCAGAGGGTGCCACGCTAATCACAATTAGCTCATTTAAATCAGCTTTTCTTCGGCGCCGTTTCAAACGGCCCTTACACCTTTCATTCACTCTTGTGCAAGAAACAGTCGTGCAAATTTCAGCCCGCTCGTGTGCCTCAGAAGTCACATGTCGTACCTCAGTTGAAATATTTAAATTCTTTTCAAGGTATTTAAAAATGACGTGCACCAGGTGTGCCAACAGTATCGCTGCCCAGTTTGCCGACAGCTCTTTTCCCAGGGCAAAAAAATCACTGTTGGAAGACACTTGTGTAACACGATTCAGTGACTTCGCAGATAAACGAGAGACAGGGAACTACTGGAGAGAGTCCAGGGTAGGGCACCAAAGATGGCTGAGGGCTTGGAGCATCTCCCTGATGAGGAAAGGCTGAGGGAGCTGGGACTCTTTAGCCTGGAGAGGCTCCTGGAGAGGAGACCTTATCAATGCTTCCAAGTATCTAAAGGGTGGGTTGAAGGAGGATGGAGTCAGACTCTTTCCAGTGGTTCCCAGTGACAGGACGAGGGGCAACGGGCACAAGCTGGAACATGGGAAGTTCCACTCCAATATGAGGAAGAACTTCTTTCGGGTGAGGGTGGCAGAGCCCTGGAACAGGCTGCCCAGGGAGGGTGTGGAGTTCCCTTCTCTGGAGATCTTCAAGCCCCACCTGGATGCCATCCTGAGTGATGTGCTCTGGGTAACCCTGCTGTGGCAGGGGAGTTGGACTAGATGATCTCTGGAAGGTCCCTTTCAACTCTGACAATTCTGTGACTCCATGAAAACCCAGAATGTGTAACTGGCACCGCCACGGGAGCCCCAAAACCCAGCCCCTGCTTCTAGTTTTAGGCTGCTGTCTGTAACCTGCGGAATTGCAGAGTTCGTTTCACTACAGGAACCTACCATCTCCCGGAGAAAGGAGTCATAAGTGATTAAAGACAGGGAAAACATTTAGTAAATACAAAGCAAAAGAAAAACAAAGCCACATGTGCATGGAAGGGAAGCAGAGCATGCAAACCCCCAGTGCCATCACCAAGGTACCTCCTGCCAACGACTGATGGGTCTCAGGGACCCTGAAATTCAGAAAACAACCTGCCACCACCCCCAAGAGAGGCATCACAAGAGCTCATCCAGGCAAAGCAAAGTTCAGGAGTTGTTTTAGCTGCCACCACAAGCAAGAATCAGAGCAATTAGAAGAATATGCAGTTTCAGACTGGTTAGTTATCATGGAAGTCTCATACTACTTAATAAAAATAGTAATAAAAATACTTTTCAGAATGTAAAGGGAATACAGTCAACTTAAAACATACAGAAAAAGAAAATGGGCTGAACTAGTACAAAACATTCATGATATTCTTATCTGTACTTTATATCATTTTATGCAAGTCAAATTGTCAAACTAAAGTCCTACTTATTTGTATGAATCATTCACATCACAAGAGCTGTAAAAACAATTAAGAATACAGATGTTTAACAGAAACTGATCTTGGCATTGGGCAGAAGCGATGATAACGGAGGCAGCCTCTGGCTACACCTCACAGTACAAGCCCAAAGGACTCTGATTTTCATTACCTCAATTGGTTTTGTCTCTGAACAGTCTTTCCCACAGTCTCACTCCCCTTCTCCACCTCCCTGCAGAGGTTTTACCGATATTAGAAACCCATCTTTTACCAAATATTTCCACCCATAGAGCGTAGAATCACCGGATGGTTTGGGTTGGAAGGCCCTTTAAAGCCCATTTAGTCCAAGCCCTGCCATGAGCAGGTACATCTCTAGATCGGGCCGCTCAGAGCCTGAGCTATTTCAATGGCAACAATCCAATTTGCTTATACTCAATTTTAAATTAGGAATATTGTAACAATCCTGCAGAACTAAGCCCATATTAATCACAGGGTTTTTTTTTTCTAAGAGTATCTACAGTTCTTTCTTTAAGCCAATCACAGCCATGTTCAGAATCTCTACAGGCAAGGTCCTTCAGAGCTTAAAACTAAATTCATCATTAGTTCAGCAGTGGCATAATTATCATAGATACTATTCAAGATCATAATCTCAGAACACAAGTTTATTACTTACCAGATTAAATTAACTGTACAGTTTGCTTCTACTGAAGCTGCTTAAAAGTAACATGTGCATCTCCGGGCTCTATAAAGGAATCTCTAATGGACTATAAATATCACACCATTTCTGCTAAATCCTTGGTGAAAGGGACCAATATTTCAACCCCAAGAAGGAGGATGATCATTCTGAGAAGGCATTACCTATTCTGTCACTGTCTTTCATTTTGGAATCGTGAAGCTTTACAGTTGAAAAAAGTAATGTCTTCAGATCAAAAAGTAAGAAGAACATCAAATTCTCAGCTGTCAAACGGGAGCAGCTTCCAGGTTCCTGAACACACAGAATACACATTGCTTCCAGCTGCAGAGTGAATTCCCTGGAACTGCAGAGCATTTGGATATACAATAGCCTCAGCTACTAAAAGCGTGGGAAACATACCTTGAATTAAGGATGTTAACATTAATTACAACATCAGTAAGTCAGCAATTGCAGAGAGACTCTGCAGGAGGAACACAGGCCTCAGCAAATCTGTGGGTACAAAGAAATTATTAAGAGTACCCAACAGGATCTACATCTGGAAAAGACCTAAAACTTTCTCCCAGAATCATGCCTAAATAAAGATTTCAGAGAGAGCCTTCCACGGCAGGAACCCATTGTCTCCTTCTGCTTGCTGTCTTTAGGTGTCAGCAAAGTGGAGGGAAAGCTGGTGGCTCGGAGCCTTTCTAGATCTGTGGGTAAGTGTGAAAGGCACAACCACGATTCACAACTGCAAACCCCACTCCCCTTGGAGTTCTAACCTCCTGATCAAACGGCACATACATTACTCGAAAGGGGAAACCACACACAAACTGCAACAACTACAGTACTACAAAGTTTTATCTACAATGGGGAAGGATTGAGCCTTATTTTGCTTAAAATCTAACCAATTCAGAGCAGAAAAAGCGTTTAATTCAAAAGTGTTATTACCATTTGCAAAAGAAAATAAGCATTTAAGGTAACAATCACAAGCATCTGCTGAGAGAGATAAATTAGTAAAGTATCTTAATATGACAAAGCAAACAATTGAGATCCTAAAAGTAAACATGACTTTGCATTGCAGATATTATTGGCTGTAATTCACAACTACGAATGCAGTTGGAGGAAAAAACCAAAACAACTTTGCAGGCTTGAAAGATAACTGTTTTGTTCAATTCTTAAAGAACACATTGTGAAGCATTTCTTACATATCCTACTGCAAATCCCATTAAGCAAATATTTTACCTGAAAGGATCAGCACTTTTTAAATCTAAAGCGTTACTAGGCTTAAACAGTGACAACAGCTGAAAGACTTTTGCTTTGTTTGAATCAATAATTCTTGATTTCCCATTTTTTCTTGACGGAAATAAATAAAATGTGCCCAAACCAAATTACAGGTGCGAAATCAGCCAATAGAAATATGGCAACTTTCCTTCTAGCTTCTAAGGCACTTTCATGTTAGTTCTGCTTCTGACCCTGACAAAGGAAAAAATACAGCAGAGATGACTGAACAGTAAAGTATAGCAAGTTCAACAAACGTGGAGAGAGATTACAAGATGGAGAGAGGAGGAAAAAGAGAAAAAAAGTAAAGTTAAAAAAGTGCAGTGAAAAGGGAGATGAAACTGCATCAAAACTGGAATCAAAGCTTTTCCCTGTCCCAAGGAATTTCAGAATGTAGATGCTTTCCAGAAGTAATGCAGCACACAGAAGGCCAACACTTCCAACACTAGTTCTCTCTTAATCAAATGCTAGCATATTTAAATTAACAGATATAAACACTAATAAATTAACAGAAGTTATTAAAATAAAAAAACCTGCGGTTGAAAGAACAAAGTTTGGTAAGAGGTGGGCAATATCATTTTCTTTGGCAAATAAAGTCCAATTTCTAGGCAATCAAAAGTTTCGCCAGTAGTAAATTACTTGGTGTGCCTGAAGAAGAGTTGTCAGTGTAACAATTTGCATCAAGTCTCACCTCTAATTTTCTGGGGAAAATAATGACCAACCAAATTTGTCGGAGTGTCCTATATCCAGCCTACTTTGGGGCAGAAAAAAGTTAATTTTGAAAAGATGTTATTGAGGCTCGATTTTTCCCATCAATACAAACCTACAGAAAAAGAAGGCTCACAATCTGGTTACGGCTCAAGCATGGAAGCGGAACCTGGACACTTCAGAGCAATTTGGAGTCAGGTCCTTGGCACTAATGAACCTTCAAAGCCCCCGTTTCCCAGCACAGCACCGGGATGCAGAAGACAGACCAGAAGGAATGCTCCACACTCCACAACCTGCAGTGCAAAAGGATGCCCAGCAGCCAGCCTACTGGGTTATTCGCTACAAACCCAAAGAGCAATGAATTTAAATAAACTTAAAGGCAAGTAACTCCCAGAAACAAACAACATGTTAAGAATTCTAGTGATGCTAATAAAGAGAAAGAGATTTGCCTTCGTGCACGTTGTGATTGCTTCACGTGCAGCCAAATCAAGAACTCACCTCATCATACTGTGAGTAAAAGAAGCCATTAATTTAAAAACAAACAAACAAAAAAAAACCCACAACCAAACAAACCCAAAACTTTTTTTCTTGTGAAAGTGAAGATTTCTAACTTCCATTTCAGAAAAAAATAATAATATGACTTTAAAAGGATACGGTCTGTACCAGGGAACAACGTTCTTCCAGTCAACAGTTCAGCCATAATGCATCCCACTGACCAAATATCAACTGAACAAAATAAAATAAAAAACAAAAACAACATAATGCAGAAAAATAAAGTCTCAATAGAATCACTCTATCCAAAAGTACAAACAACTTTATCCTTAAATAGTTCTATGCTGTTGAAACAATCTGAGGTACGCAGCAAGCTGATACTGCTCAGTAACTACATCAACTAAGACTTGTCCTAATAATGGAATTCTAGATCAGGGAACTTTTCCTTCCAGAGCATAAGGTGCATTGAACAGCAAAGAGCTGGGAGGAACCTACACAATCAAAGAGGAACAAACCTGTTCGAGACAGCTCTGAGGAACAAATTTGCATATGGCCTTAGAGAAACTCTACCCAACCACCAACTCTTATCCTACAGATACAAAACAAGTCCGTATACATACAAGAGGGAAAGAGAAAGGAAGAAGCAGCAGTGAGGTATGAAATCAGAGCAGCACATTATTCTCTTTGATCCATACACTCTCCTGCACAAGAACTATTCTCAGGATTTGCTTTTCTTCTCTGTGCCTGATCTGGAAGGAGTATAGGGAATCAGGGCGTGTTGCTGAGAAGACACTGGAAACTGCAAGGAAGATATACCTGTGAAGAAGTGGCTGAGAAGAGAGGAAAGGAAGGGAGATTTATACACTTTTTAGCATTTCTTCACACCATAACTTGACATTTTCCAGCATATTCCCAGCAGCTTCCTAGAAACACACCTTCTCCTTCTCCATTCCATTGACTTACTGTAAAAACCACGGTGCTAGGAAAAAATAAGGGGTAAGCGCTGACAATATTTTTTTGATTGCAATTTCAAAGGTTCAAATTTAAAGATGTCGTGTGGATGCTATCACACTGATTCTTAATTTACATCTGGTAGACTGTGGTTTAAATACTAATCTATGCCTTCCTCCTTTTAATCACCCTTACTGGAGTCTAATTAGGGAAAGGAGCACGGACAAAGGAGAACCTCTTTTTTCAACAATTTGGGAATGGAGAATCCTGGTCTTAAATAAACACATTACCTGTCTGGTTGTAATGCATCCAGTTCAGCATGATCTCAGGAGCCCTGTACCACCGGGTGGCCACGTAACCAGTCATCTCATCATCCGTGTGTCGGGCCAAGCCAAAATCCAGGATCTACACAAGAGAAGAGACATCCACCAACTACCGCAGCGGAACAACGCAAACCAGTTAGAGCAAATAAGCAGGCAGTTATTGGGCTGGGTGGAGGAGAAGTGGTGCAAGTGCAAAAGCAGATTATGAAACTAAATTTCACAAGCTGTTAAAAGACACTAGCATGGAACAGTGTAGGACTCGACAATCAGAATTACGTCTGGATATCTTCCCTCCAAAACAACTAAACCCAAACTAAAGCTGTTAACTCTTCACTTTCAAGACAATTCATTAAAAACACATGAACAGATACAGAAAAATCATCCCTATGGTCCTTTTCAGCTGGGAAGGACACTATTACTTCAGGCCACAAAAGGATTTCCATAAGGAATGATTTTGTCCCTTTAATTTCAAGGGACATCCACAAGGCATTCACTGAAATCCCAGTCAAACCAACCAGACCTTGTGATTACATTACCTTTAGCTCACAGTCTTCATTTACAGCTAGGTTACTCGGTTTTAAATCCTAAAGAATTAAACATCAGCATTAACAGCGGTATGTATGTTGTTTCACAAGTCTAAAGCAGATAAAAATGCAAATCTAGCTAGAAAATAGATTCTATCTGGCTGTAAATATCAACCCTCTGCACTCGGGAAAATGTTTTTATCCCAGAGTCAACTTTCTGTGGTTCTCAGAGGTCTTAATCGCACCCTCGGAATCATTGCTAACCCCTCCCAGAACAATCGGACCGGGACCTAACACAAATATAAGCAAAAATGCATAAAGGCTTATTGCAACACCAGTGCTGCAGATGTATATTTAACAAATAGAGAACCTATTTCACAAAGGTGCAAGTCAAACATAGTCAGGAACAGAAACTACAGATCCTGACAACCACTTCCATGTCTAACCTTTTGACTGTTTAATTGAAATAATTCTCGGAAAATTTCTTCTCTATAGGTGCTGTAAGATCCTGTGCTACATTTTTTAAAGACACTGGTTCAGCAGAGGAAGCAATCTTAGGATAAATACTCACCCTGTGGATGATGTCAGCTGAATGGATGTACTGTAAGGCAAGATGAGATATTTTATCTAACAGCTCAAGTGGCCTCCCATCTCGTCACCAGACAGTACTGCCCGACCCCATCCCACACAATTCAAATCTACAGCTTTTCTGCAGAAGAAATTGTGTGGCCACAGGTTTCAGTTAGATGGGTGTTTCATTTTGTCCCTCCTTAGGAATGCCCAAGAGCACTGCCACCATGAGGGGGACAACCCAAGAAAACAGAACCGAAGAACTGGAAGATTCCTAGCAGATTAGAGGGTAGCACACTTTGTAATTTTCTAGATTCTGCCCATAGCAATGTATAGAAATATCTTCTTAAATGATACATAGCTTTACTGATAGTGCTCCCAAGAGGTATGAAAGGAAGGAACGATAATAACAGGTTGCCCTACAATACGTTAGGAGAGTCACAGAAGCCCCACTAAGTACTCATACAAATTTCTAAGGATATGATCAAGAACATCCACCTCCCGTTGATGCCCTATAAACATTCAGGGAGGGCAGGTACAAGTACCTTCAGTCCCCGAAGGATCTGGTAGATGAGGAACTGCACATGGTCATCGGTGAGTTTCTGGCATTTCACAATGTTGTTCAGATCTGCTCCCATAAGGTGTGTCACCAAGTACCTATGAACAAAAGGAAACACATGGGCTATGGAGCAATCCCTTCAGCAGGATTAGGACAAAAATTCCCTACAAAGCACCAGCAGCAGAGCTGACTGTCCCAAAGTGTCTTGCTGAAGGAAATTTTAAACATTTTATATGACATAGCAGATTAGTATGGCGATTCCTACAGCACCGGTCAATAACTGAACAAGTTTGAAGAGTTTAGGATGTCCCAGTATGTTAGAATTCAGAATTGTTTGAGAACAACAGAAGGCAAATTAAGGTGGCAAGTATTTCTATAACAATCTTTGAGATGTGAGGAAGATATAAAAGATGTTTTGTTGCAGTCTTCAGAGAAGTTACCTACACATCATTGAATTCTTCTAGTGACTTGGCAGGGGTGAACACATCCAATAAACCAATCACCTAGAGAGAAAACAGTAAAGTGAAAAAGCTGTGAAATACAATGACAGTATAATACGATACAGTTACTGACATCCTGTGTGGAATAGACACTACTCATCCCAGCACGTTTCATTTCCAACTACATGAATCACTCAGCTGTAGACAAATTAGCATTCATACAACATCAAAAACAAACATTCAATTCTTTTGTAAAGAAAAAATATTCAGGTCAAAAATATACAGCTGTCTTTTCACACCAGCCATCCACTCAAAGCCTCAAACAGGAGCCGAAACAAAGGCAGGTGTGAACACTGGTTTAGAACATCTTATTTCAAAAACCAACTAAAGCTTGTTCAGCAAATAAATGGATGAGAAAAACAAAAACAAACCCAACCACTAGACAAAACTGTTTGTTTCCTGTTCAATTCTTAGTTACACCATTGCCTACATACTACAATCAGAATTGGGAGACTGGATTTGTTCCATTTGTATTGAGTAATGGCTCGAAAAAAATCAAGGATCTGTAACGCAAGCAATGAATAATAATGACTACACTAAAATATGAGCCAGGAAAACAGTGCAATGCACTAAGGACCCAATACACACAAACAGTTTCACGCTGTCATTTGTATTTTCTGCCCAAAGAGCAGAAATTAAATCCATCTGGTCGATGAAGACTGTTCTAATTTTCTCTGCAATGTGTTTTTAAACCTTATTTTCCTCTTCTTAATAACAAATAAGATTTTATTAATGTGAGAGATAAAGGGATAGGTTCTCTTCATCCACCTCCAAAAAACTCCTCTTCAGTATTTAACTCAGCATCTCACTTGTTTGGGGGACACAAGCATCGTGCACGTTTCAGCAGCATTGTGGTGGTTCAGGGGAGCATGTGAGACCCCAAGCTGGATTCCTGTGTTCCCTTTCGCACCATCCTTTTTATCCCACTGCTTATACTTGTCAGGGATGTCAGGCTCAATCCAGTTATTTTGGCTTTAATTCTCTGCTGAGAGATCTTTGAGGAACCCAGACTATGTTTTTGGAAAAGAGAGTAAGTGGGTAGGAAATAGAAGCCTCTGTCTAATCTATATTATACACTACAGATTGCGTTTTATTGAGGAAACTGGAGAGAGAGAACACTTTCCTGTCTCTCAAGATACATCGCAGCAACTCCATTTCCAGACAGACATCATCTTCAAACTCTTAACATTCACATCCATCCCGCGTAACAGTTCTCATGCTTCCCGTTTCTTTCTCTGGTGAATTCATATCAGTTTTTACAGGAAAACAAAACCCCAACATTATCCACGAAGTTTAGTGTGGAAAGACAAAACCTGACTTTGCTATCTAGACCTCAGGTTTTTTTCATTTATCGTCTTTATCTTGCTACACTGCAAAGCACAGTATCAAACTATCTGTATCTTTCATCGAGTTTCACAAACGCTTAAATATAGTTATTGTGCAGCACATCGCTGTCTCGCTTCTGAGGAAGTGTGAACACCAGTAGATTCAGATCCCAACTCCTAACCTTTTGCTTTCCCCTCCCAGCATTTTAGGATGTGACAGAACTTATTAATTTCTCCGTATGACAACAATCCCATTTGCTCTCCCATCTGCTCAGTGCTGTGCTTTACACAAGGCCTCCTGGAACTCCCCAGTATAATGCAGACAAACTGGAGTGCTCTTGTGGGTCCATTTAGATGCTCAAGATCATCGTAAGCCAGAGTAGACACAGGATATAGAAAACCATCCTTTGCTCAAGCACCTAAAATTATGTGTTGCTGTGTTCTGTGCCACATAAAACCAAGCGTTTGACTTCCGAACTGAGATCTGAGTAGCCAAGAGACCAGCGCCAATAAGGCTGCCTGAACCGGCTCTGAACATCTCAGCATCTGCAGGATTTTTTAAACCACAACCTAGATAAACTTCCCACAGATAGATGATGATGAACTGATAATAAATATTTCTATATATAAACAACTTAACTTCCTTTTTTCTCAAAGCTACATAGGCTCTTTGCAGTACTTATCCAACAACATTAACGAATGCCAGACAGAGAACTGCTGCAGGACCAGTCACAATCTAATTTTCATTACCCAGCCTTATTAGCTTAGATAAAATGGACTGATATACTGATTTATTTTTAATTTTTTTTTTTTTTTTTGGTAACACATATTCAAACCTTTCCTGTTTGGAGAATACCTTAGCTACAAGAAGAGGTCCAGAAAAAACTCCAGGGGGTGGATATTAAGCAGGATGAAATGCCACCTCTACTGTTGAGACAATGGTGTGGTCCAGAGGCACGGAGGAAGTATTGTTGACAAGAGTACAAGTTCCAGTTATGCTCACCACACTAAAAACACCGGGAAGATTTAAGGGATACCCGCTGCTGACTGCAGTGGAGAGAAGCCACAACACACAACCACCACTGCCACAACACAACAAGTCCTGAACAGCCCTTCCAAGAAGAAACTATGGACACAGTTAGGCTCATTTGGCTTTTTGTGCCCAATAAAGGTCCCGCATTTGCTCAGCCCACTCCCAAAACAGCTGTTCCTTCTGCTAAATTGGAGTTTGGACAAAAGAAATCAAGAGCTTTCCTTTCCTCTCGACATTCTGACAGCTCTACAGAGGACAGGTTATGACTTTTTGCTCCGTGGCATGTAATTGCTCCAAACAGCACACAACAGAAATACATTGGTGTGTTAACGTCACAGCCACACAGAACTGGTCAACTTACTGGTTTCTATACCAAATGGGAGGTGATATCAAAAAACAGTTCAAGGTAACATTTGTCACATCCTATTTTCCCTGTTGATGATTTCAGCGGATGGTTTCTATGAAAAGCCAGCTGATTTCCCTCCTCCTGCCCCCCCTTTTCCTCCCTATTTTACCTACAAGAATCTCGTCAACATCTACTCCCCTCTCTTCTGACACAGACAAACCAAAACAAACAAATATGACAAATGCCCCAGAGGACATAAAAACAAACTTTGAGATTTTCTTTTTTAAAATAAATGCTTAACATAAAAAAAACCACAGCAAGCTGGTAGGAGAATGTGACATCACCTGTGTCCCAAATCCTTAGGACAGCATGAACCTGCTAAGTAGTGGTTTCCAGATGATTCTAGGAAATCTTAAGATTTTATAATACAAAATTGGTTATATGGGGGGTTTGGGGTTGGTTTTTTTGCTGGTTTTGTGGTTTGTTTTCTTTTTTAATCTGTATGCTTTTCTACAATCACAATCCCTAGGATTACTCCAAGCTTTGTATTTCTATTAGAAAAATGTACGCAACAAGGTTCTTAAATGCAATCATGCTGGATCCTCACTGGATAGTCCAACTCCAGACCAGCTTTTCAAACCATGTCCTTCCACTCACATTTTCGTGTTTCATGTGCTTAAGTAGCCTTAGCTCTCGGTAGGTCCTTTTGGCGTGGATGATGGACTGAAATGGTCGAGACAGCTTCTTTACAGCCACACGCAAGCCAGTTTTGGTGTCAAAGGCAGAACTACAATAAAGAACAATCAAATTATCAAAGTGAATTATTTATAAGCACCTTCAAGTCCACTTAGCAGCTCCTGACAGCAGCTATCTGCACACCGAGTCACAGTTCACACCATTTCTCCATTGAAAATAGTTTCTAGGCATCCTGGTCCACAACCTGCATCCCCCCGGCAAATCCCCACATATTTACACAGCTGTTGGTTTCTAGAGAAAATGTTTACCAGATGAGTATTGTTCACACAGTAAAGGGAAATTTTCTAGAAAAAAATAAATGTTTATAATTTTTCTGTCTAAAACCAGAGTTCTCAAACATAAATATGGCGATAAGATACTGGAGAGAGGAAGAGGACTTGTAAATATTATCTGTATTCCTAAACATATTTTCATACACCCCATTTCATCAGAAAATGCTATGCTTAAGATACTATCTTTATGGTTTAAGACCATACAAAAATGCAAGCCCTGTGCCTAATAAATTCCAACTATGATAGTTGTTAATGACAAACCTCTTTGGTAAATCACATCTAATCCTAAACTCCTGTTATACAAAAATGCATGTGATATTTAGCTGTACATCACTAAAACTCGTCCCTTTAGTAGGAACTTATACATAAAACCTGTACATATAAATAATTTCTTCTTAGAATCCATGAAGACCAACTCCATCCTATTTGGTAACTCTATATATACAGTTGATATTTTGTACTGTAAAATCATCTTTTGAAGTAAGTCCTATTACAACCTGTTTATTAATAATATTAAGAAGCAAAAGCTTTGAAACAACCAATAATTTAGCACATGAAGAACGATGTTAAATTTCTGATACACCCCATAAAATCTTCCAGAGCTTAGGACTCATATGCGAGGAACTAAATAAATAGGTATTTAGCTGTAAATTACTCCTCTTGATCTTCTCTTCTTTGATGTTCTTATCTAAAACAGTTCTGGTTTGTCAAAAAGGAAGGAGGAGGAGGAAGAGAGGATGTGAAATCAAGGTTACACTTGATTCAAGATAACAAACACGGGGAAAGTACAGAATGGAGAAAGTCAGAGAAGGACAATATTTCTTTATTTTCCTGCTGCATTTTGATTCAGGGCGAATTCCTGATTCCATTTAAAAGTGAATATACACTAGTTCTTGATAAACATCAAGTGAAAAGGAAAGCTAGACATTTACAAACGTAAAGTGTCAGCAGTTTAATGAACAGAAAGTTCCAAACCAAATCACAAAAGTAGTCCTAGAACAAACCCATGATTGCACATACAGCCCTTACCCTGCCAAGGAAGCTATCTGAAATACATGCAGTTATCATTTATTTTTAAAGTAAATAACTAGAATTAACTTGCAAAAAGGCTCCTTATCTCAAAGTTGTTGAGTTTCCAAGGAATTTGCTATATGAGGCTTACGAGAAATAGAGAACAAAATACAAGCTTGTTTCTACACAGAGCGATCCTTCCCCTGGGTCCTGCAGGAGGGTGGAAAAACCCACTGTGCAGGACGGAAGAGGAGCATCTCCTTCTCTATAGGGGCACCTCCACACACACAATGGAAAGAGCCCTCTGGAAAAGACAGGAAGACACAGCCAGCCAGAAGGTCACAGGAGCACCAAACTGTCACAGCTGAATTACTCAAGCTACACCAGACTGTCCCAAAGAACACCCTTTATCAACCACTTCCACACAGGAGTTATCCTTTACATCTCACCTGGCTTGGGCAGACAAAAGAAGCCATTAAGCATTCATTTTTTAAACTTCACACACTACTGGAATATCAATATTTAAGCTGCAACACTTCAGGAAACATAAAATTCAAGTTTTTTTTTAAAGCTTCACGTACACCATTTTGCAATATACAAACATTTAATTCAGGCTGTAATTATATGACAATATTTTAATGATACTCAAGGTGTTTTCTAGGACTTAGAGCAAAAATATGATTAGTCATCATAATTCAACATATGCTGTTGTGAATTAGTCATGAATCTTTACCAGCTTTCTAACACCTTGGGTGCAAAAGGCAGCAATAACCAGTATCTCTTTCATCCTGACAAGAAGGGGATCCCCTGCATTTTAACCACCTTCCCAGCAACGTGCCCTTGTGGCCAAGAAGGCCAATGGCATCCTGGGGAGCATCAAGAAGAGTGTGATTAGCAGGTGAGGGAGGTCATCTTCCCCCTCTGCTCTGCCCTGG
>JAHREE010000485.1:76791-98688 GCA_033628505.1 Tringa tobata
TCCAAATCACAGGAGTGAACAGCTGAAAGTTACCCCTCCCTGCATCTAAAAAGTAACTACTCCCTGGCTTTCTGGGGTTTTAATGCCTTTAATTTGCAAGCTGTAGCTTCTTGCGAGTTTTGCTTCTTGTATTACCTTCCCTTGGGAAAGTGGTTATCTCAAAGGTGTCACAAACAGCTAAATCTTCAGAAGCTAATGAACAAAATGCCTCTTAAACTCATGTATGGAGAACCTTGATTCATCTCCTCTGTAAAAAGAGGGAGAAACTCTGCCCTAGGGATGGAGTCTGTTTGAGACGCACCAACCACTGGCTCCCTCTGTGGTTTAGAATGACTGGGGTGGGTGTGGGTGGTGGCAGACGTGTCTCACAAGACACTAAATACGGTGTTAGAGTCCCTGTTGGTATATCCAAAGCAGCAAATCTCGGTGATACAAAGCACTAGACCTGTACAAACTGATCCTGGGGGTTCGGGACATGAAATCTGAGGAGAAAACTAAAATCTCAATGAATTTTATTGCAGGTTTTGATACTTTAAACTTAGATTGCATCCTGAATAGACACGTAACTGCTTACTCACAGCCTTTTTATATTTCCTCTTCCTTTCTTCTGCTTATAGCCAAAAAAATACACTAAATGTCACCACCCTTCATATATGTACTTTCACTTGGTAGCTCTGGATTTGATTTTTTTTCTGCCTCAGCTGACAGTATGAGAACTTTGTCTCAGATCCACTCTTGCACTGGACCTTTACTTAGTCAATATTCACTTTGGGAACTCACATCTTACCTACTCTTGGCTGATAGCGATTAAATACATACCTCCTTCCTGATACTAAAATTCTAAGGACTGGGAGTCAGATGTTTGGGGGATTTAAACACCTGAATGTAACCGTTTTATAGAGCAGGTTGTGGCATTTTTACAGCCTCAGATTTAGCTATTCTCTCTATGATTCAGACTAATCCTATTTCCTCCAGGACTGGAAACAAGGAGAATTCAAACTGTTTCCTCAGCTGTGGTAGGTTTATGGAGAGGGATTGTATTTAGTTCCCTAAACACAGGCCTGCTTTTGGAATCACAAAACAGAGGGGATTCAGGCACGTTTTTCTTCCAGAGTAGGAACAAGGCGAGTTCCAGAAGGACCCGGTGTTCCTACAACTGATTTGGCAATCGGTTTGTCTGATCCTAAGAACAGTGTGTCCTTTATGGATTCCAGTCTCCAGAGGCTTGGTTATCCCTGCTGTAACTACCAGCTTCACAGGACTTATGTTGGGGTGGACTGATCACGACTCTTACTTTTTATTTCGGTGTTAGTAGGTACTTCAGTCAGTCACCCTGCTTCTTTCTTCCAGTCTCATTGCCAAGAAAGAGGAGCGTTGATTGTGCTCTCCAGCGTTTGCTGTTCTGCTGGTTTTGACTTGACTGTGATCACAAGGAAAATATGACACTTGATAACGATATTGTTGGTGCTTACAGGGTCCAAAGAAAAATGCAGACGGAGGAGCACTTCCAGGCACGCTTTGAAAGAAAACTGTCCTCCACCTTGGGTGGAGTGCTGCAAATCTCTCGAGAGAACAGACGGCTGCACTGCAGGTGAGTTCTATGCCAGGAACTTATCAGGTATAAAGAAGTTAAGGAGGCTTTTCAAGCCCAAGTGTAAAAAAGGTGCTGACTTTTCCACAGCTGGTAATTAAAATGCTGGACTGCACTGATTGATAACCAAAGCAGAACCCCGAGTTACAGGAACTTGCGCTCAAAGCGTGTGAGATGAGCTCAGCACTGCACTACCAGGGTTTCTATCTGCACTCTGGAAAAGTGTCTGCTCCCTTCAGGACTATGATAGAGTGAGAGATACATGCACTGTAAAGAGAAACTGCTAATAGTTGTATTTCCCTCTGGTACTTCCCTCAGCCCAGCTGTCGGACACAAGCTTTCATTTGTGGGTTTTTTTTTTCTGATTTGTGCCTTTTGATTCTTTTATTTCTTAACTTCAAGAGCCTTTTTCTGTTCCCTCTTAGCTGGGGACAGGGAAAGTTGCATAATGGTATGACTGCGATTGACTGAAACTGCTTTTTGGAGCTATGTTCCTGTGTTCTTTGAGGAGAACGGGTGAGTTAGGGTACTGATAAAGCATTAATGCTTCCATGGCCTCATTTTCTCATCTGCCAAAATTCTCTTTTGGGCATTATATTGAGAGTAGGAGCGTCTCTTCTGCCAGAGGAGCCCTGCGGGCCACAGGCTCACCAGAAGGTGGTCTGTGTTGGCTGCATAGAATTCCTGGTGTTCTTCCAGCAAGGCAAATATAATAAGAAATAGGAAACCCGTTCATCAGCTTCCCTTTTAGTCTTGTTTGACTGTGAATACTCTCGGTTTTCTTTCCAAATCTCTTTTTGGATGAGGAGTGGACTGTCATTGGCTATGGCTGTGTCTACTCTGCAAAGTCCTCCTAAGAAAGTAAATACAAAATCTCTGATTCATCATTTACCTGGGCTTTGTTTCAGCGTGTACACTCAATGTATACTGAAACTTAAACTCTTGTTTGGAGACCGTGGCAGGACTTGAGACTCGAGTCTAGCTCTGGGTGAGGTTCCACAAGGTGTGGAGAGCTGATCCACCAGCTTGCTGCTGCCAGAGGGACAGGACCATGCAGGGACAGGAGAACAGGGGAGCCAGACCTCTCTCTTTTTGTGTAACTGCCTCTTAGCTCAGCTCAGCTGTGTGTGGGACTGCAGCCTGAAACCCTGGGTCATGTCTACCTTACCCTGCTGGGAAGTGGTTTCCTGGTGATAAGTGAAGGCAAATGGAGCCGTAGTTGCTGTTATGTTTTCTAGTTTTCATTCACCGTGAAGACTTGTCATCAAGATTCATTTCTGCAATAGTGAGATCCTTTAGATTGTGCAATAGCCTTCTGTGCCAGCACTGTCTTTTTATATATATATTTTAAAAACTATGTAAGAAGGAGATTGGATGAAGTTCTGGAGTCAGGGAAACAAAATTATTTAATGGAAAGGGTTGAATTGTGTAATTACGACATGTGACGTGGAGTTAACAGTCTGTCCACCCAGAGACACCTGGTGCAATAAAATAAGTCTGGCCCAGAGATCAAAGGAAGAATTTTGCTCTAAAGTCATAGTTAAATTGGAAACTTTATCATTGCACTTGATGCTTAATGAGAAAATCTCTTTATTCTCTCCCCAAGCTCATGGTTTAAGAACCACGTCTGCCTTGCTTCCTCATACTTTTTTTTCCCCTGTTTCTTTTCCACTTCCCCATCTCATGTGTTTTCTCTGTTCTCCATTTTGTATCCATTTGTCTGCCCAGTGCGTATTCACCTTGGTCAACACAGTGATGGAAAGGGGCTCAGCACTATAATGGGTAACTGGGGGAACTTCCCACAGGCACCATCTGAGGCTGCCAGAAGCCTTGGGCAGACACTACATCACTTATATTTGGTTTATAAGTAGAAAATCACCAACATTGCCGGGGAATTAAAATGGGGAAGAAGGAGCAGAGAGCTGTGGGGTTAGTCAGAGTTTACCTACTGGAAATTCTGATTCAAAAATGTATACGCAAAATAAATCGTGTAGCTCAAGTCCTGTTTCCATCCCCTTATTAAGTAATATAAACATTAAATAAGGAAACATTTGACTGCTTTTGGGGAGGTGGGATATTGGTGGTTTGCCTGTTTTTCTCCCCCAGATGTAGTGTTGGTATGTTTTAATTCTCGATTAGAATAGGAGGAATCAAAATACCATCTCTTATTTTTCTGTGGTGTTAATGAGGTCGAGTAATTGCTGCATTTGTCACTCTGGGACGGGCCTATCGTATGAATGGCACACGGAGTATTTGCGATTCATCTGAATGGAATGCGAAGGCTCGGAGGTGCCTGCATAGGATCCGCGTTACGTTCCAGCTGGATCTGCAGGATCTGCGTGGGTTCAGCGTACACGGTGGCTTCAGAGAGCTGCCCACGACAGCGTGGCTTCTCTGCCGCCGGGGCAGGAGGCCACGCAAAAGCCCTGCAGAGATGGAGGTTGTAAAAGGCATTGAGTATAGCTGAGCTTATGTGGTTCTTTTCAGCTTCTCCTGGAGAAGGTTCAGAAAGATCACGCTCAAGATGTTCCCTGTCCTGAACTGGCTGTTTTCATATCGGTTCAGAGAATGGATTTTGAGGGATCTACACGCAGGCCTAAGTGTTGGGGTGTTTCAGATTCCTCAAGGTAGGCAGAGATTAAAAAAAACACTCCAGCTTCTTTTTGTATGTCATGCTTTTCATAGTCTATCATCTCAGCTGCTCAATGTCTTCTGCAGCCATTTGTGCCCCAGAATAATAATATGTTAGTAAAACTACAACAGGGTTGGGGGAGGTCAGTGGTTGCCCAGAGCAGCTGTGTCTGCCCCATCCCTGGAGGGGTTCAAGGCCAGGTTGGAGGGGGCTTGGAGCAACCTGGTGTGGTGGGAGGTGTCCCTGCCCAGGGCAAGGGGTGGCACTGGATGCGCTTTAAGGTCCTTTCCAACCCAAACCATTCTGTGATTCTAATGTCATCAGGTTATGTGATGTTCCTTGGAAATTCCTTAAATCATTAACCTATTGATTTGCATATTTGTGGGAGAACTTCTTTTCTATAATCAGACATTACATGGTTAATTTCAAGGCCAGGACACTAC
The DNA here is from genome assembly GCA_033628505.1 of Tringa tobata. Taxonomy (NCBI): domain Eukaryota; kingdom Metazoa; phylum Chordata; class Aves; order Charadriiformes; family Scolopacidae; genus Tringa; species Tringa tobata. The sequence continues at coordinate 81,458 of JAHREE010000485.1, forward strand.
TCAAAATATAAACTAATAGCAGCATTTTCCTTTATGGCAAACAAAATAACACAGTCTTTAAAATGGTGGCCTAAAGGAAGAGTTGTTCTGGTTCTTTGTCTAATTTCTGATTAGCAAGGGCCCGTGTTGTAAAACAACATTAGCTTTTGTCACTAACTGGCCTAACTTTATCAGGTCCTGAATTCCCCAAAAACCAGGCTGTGGGAGTGGAATGGCCATCTTGCTCTCTGATTTGGCATGTTTAAACCCAAACTCGAGAGTGGCAGGTAGCATGAGCCAGACCAGCACTGGTGCTACCTGTGTCCGGTGATTCTGTGAAGAAATATAATGGGATTTTCATAAGGGTTGGCAGATTTTCATCAGCAAAGTTTTACTTAAAGATAGTAACCAAAGATAAAGAGCTTTCCCAATTTGCTTGACTTTAGAAAAAGATTTTTGCTTTCCAGCACTTTTAGGAGTTTGGCTGACCAGGTTACCTCTGCCAAATATCAATGGCTTCCTTTCTACGTTCTGCTGCTCGCTGACATACGTTATATTTGGGACTTCGTATCATATCTCAATTGGTGAGATTTATTTTGTACTTTGAAATGTTTCTTCAGAACTTAGAGATTATGTTCGATGCTCTTTCAAAAACCTGGCGAGATGTCCTAATCTATTTCATCTAACAGGCAGGTGTTATTTAGGTCAGAATCCAGACCCCCGATTCTCGAGTCATTGTTGTTCCACTTCTCTGTGGTGAGAATTTCACCAAGTCAGTCAAGTTTCAGGTGTGGGGTCCTTTGTGCCCCCAAGGACATGAGCTGTGATGGATACTGGTTCACAGGAGATGGCTGGAGTCTCATGGAGGTGTCTGCTACATGAAGGACCAATGTGAGCTACTTCCCATTTCGCCCCAGGATGTTACTGTGAATCATGTGGCTCCTGGTCTTCTCCATGGTCTTCTCCATGTATTTTCTTGCTGTGGCTGAACTGTTGTTGGTTTACCTTCTTAATTTGTTCAGAAGCCAGATTGTTAAAGTGCTGTTTACCTCTGAGAAGGCCTTTCACATTATCCCAATGAGCGGGTATGTGGAGCTCTGGCCTCTTAACTAAATTGGCAGTTCTTTCTCTCACTTACTGGGTTTTTCAGCCTTTCTGGTATCTCATTGTAACTCATTCATTTTTTTGTGTTTTACATTACAAACTTTTTGTTGTGCGTCTGAGCAACCAAAGACTTCACTCATAAAATGTCAGGAATCTGAAATTTTCAGGCAGGACTTCGGAAGCTATAGGTACTTACTAACAAACAGTAAAAATTGATTATATAAGTGCATTATATATATCTATATGAATGAAAATTGACTGTCTCATACTGCACAGACTGGTGGTGGAGGGAAGAGATGGACGTGGGGTTTTAAGATTAAGTCTTTGTTGCAACGTCTCAGGCAGTTCCATTTTCTGTTCTCTGTTCTGTCGGTTCCAGGCTCGTTCAGCATCCTGAACATGGTGGTGGCAAACATTGCGAAGCCTCCTAATTTCACCCAAACGTTGTCCTCTAGTGGTTCACCCAACAACTTCTCAGACCCTACATTTATGAAAAATTACATGGAGGCCTTGACACTTACCGCATCAGTAACGTTTTTGACTGGCATCATTCAGGTAGAAGACGAATCTATTTTATATCCTAATTGTGTCTCCTTATGTGCATCCTCATGCAAATGTAAGAATTGGTGCTGCTTGTATATTCTTACAACAAAACCTAAGCTCAGCATGTTTGAATACATATTTTGGGCAAAGTGGGACATGACACGACCTGCTTGAGGGTAGAAAGGCTCTACTAGAGGGATCTAGACAGGCTGGATGGGCTGAGGTCAATGGGATGAGATTCAACAAGGCCAAGTGCCAGGTGCTGCCCTTGGGTCACACCAACCCCATGCCCCTCGACTGGGCACTGGTGAGGCCCCACTTCCAGTGCTGTGTCCAGTTTTGGGCCTCTTACCGCGAAAAAGACATTGAGGGGCTGGAGCAGGTCCAGAGAAGGGCAATGGAGCTGGTGAGGGGTCTGGAGCACAAGGAGAAGGGGCTGGAGAGCTTGTGAGGAGAGGCTGAGGGAGCTGGGAGTGTTCAGCCTGGAGAAAAGGAGGCTGAGGGGAGACCTTCTCGCTCTCTCCAACTCCCTGAAAGGAGGGGGTAGCCAGGGGGGGTCGGTCTCTTCTCCCAAGGAACAGGCGATGGAACGAGAGGAAATGGCCTCAAGTTGCGCCAGGGGAGGTTCAGATTGGATATCAGGAACAATTTTTACACAGAAAGGGTTATTAAGCCTTGGAATGGGCTGCCCAGGGAAGTGGTTGAGGCACCATCCCTGGAGGTATTCAAAAGACAGGTTGATGTAGTGCTGAGTGACATGGTTTAGTGATGGTTTTTATCAGGGTTAGGTTGATGGTTGGACTCGATGATCTTAAAGGTCCCTTCCAACCTAGAAAATTCTATGAATCTATGATTCTATGAAGGTCTGTCTCGTCCTCTCATACTGTCTGAAAAAGATATGAGAGGTTAAGGTTCATGTGGCCATGATTAATATGTGTGAAGTAAATAGTTATCTTTTATGTTGACTGTATGTATCTCTTCAGCAATATTTTGACCCTTAGTAGTCCTGCAGTAACTGCACACACTTGATGTAAAGTGCTTCTCTTTTGGTTTGGCAGTGTCTTACTTAATTGTGCATAATGAAAATAGCATGTTCAAATAAATACCTGTCATGTATGGCAGTGAAGAGTCACGCTCTTCAAATATGGAAACGAGAAGGGCAGGGTTAGACATTGATAATTATATCACGTCTCACTTCTCGTCTGTCCCATACAGCTGCTGCTGGGCTGCTTTTGCCTGGGCTTTGCAACAACATACGTGCCAAAGACTCTCATTGATGCTTACCTCACTGCTGCTGCATTGCACGTCATCGTATCACAGTTCACCTTTATCTTTGACATCATGGTAGACTTCCACAAGGGTCCCATGGGCATTTTTAATGTGAGTAAACTCGTTATTAGTCAAAGAAATACCTGCTTCGCGGAGGGAAAAGGAAAAAAAAAAAACAGATTCAGGAATTGAAGGCAACTTCAGTCTGTCAGTTGCTAAGGGATATTCGTGCAAGTCTCTGCTGTGATTCACTTCACCTTCCTGTTGTCTTGAAGAGTGGATGGAGCTTATTGTGCGACATGCAAGAACAAAAGGCTGTGTACATATTTTTAATTACTTATGTAGCTCTCGAATAGATTTTCAGCATGTCTATAATTGTAGTAGGGCAAAGGTTAGAGGGAAAGGTATTTTTTTCCTCACCAGATCATCATGGGGAAGCCATTTGGCACACAGTATCTTTATCGTACCTGACAAAGAAGCAGCACTCCGAGCTAAAGACAAGTCAAAGCTAATTCATCCTAATTTACTTTGGTAACATCAACAGAGAACTTGAGAAAATGGTAGTGAAGAAGAGAGAAGGACGGTACTAGATCTGAGCTATTTGTGGCAGTGTTTTCTCTGCAGATACCAATAAATGATACAGATTTTTAAATGGTCTTTTTCTCTTCTTCTCATTCCCTTCTTCTTCTCTTCTCAGTTTCTCTCTTCTAATCGAAGTTACCACTGTAGCAGAAGGGTTTTGTTCGAGTGTCAGAGCAACCGATGTCAGTCTCCTGGAATATAGAAATACCTGTAGTATCTGCCTCTGATCCTCTCTGTGATGATTCTTTTTCAGAACCTATTTCATTACTTCCTGGCTCTCCCAAAGGCTAATGCAACCAGCATATTGCTATTTTTGCTTGGCATGGCTGTGCTTCGCATCAGTAAATCTATCAGGATAACTTATAAACGTTATCCTATTGCATTTCCTATGGAACTTCTCTTGGTAAGTGATCTTCAAATTGGTAAGTGGTCTTCTCTTGGTAAGTGATCTTCAAGTATGTTGTCATAATTGAACTAACAGAGAGTATCATATACTTTATTTTTTAAAAATTCACATATTACTTCAAGATGCTGTTATATTTACACAGTGAATCTGTGCTTCAGTCCTTTAACTACTCCTACAAGATGAACTATCTTTAGCTGGATTGTGCACAATTTCAGGAGCAAAAGCTACATGATCTCTAGTGTTGCTTCTTGGTTTTTCTTCCCCAGATTATCGCAGCCACCGTTGTTTCTAATTGCATTCGTCTTCATGCTGAATCCAGTAGTGCTGTGGTCAGTATGATTCCCCAGAGGTTAGTAATCTATGCCGTTTGTGAGGTTGTAGTTTTGAGTAGTTTTGAGATATCAAAGAGCTGTTTCAGCCTGTTCTTGAAACATGACATGGGCTGACTTTTATTGGGCAGTGCAGCTATCGGAATAACTCCTGAGGAATTTTAATTACATCATCATTTCCAAGCATATGCAGAATTCAAACTACAGTTTTATCAGATTCAGGTTTTATTAGCACAAAAAGGAAGGAATTTACTTTTTTTGGTGAGGTGGAATTCTCACAGTTTGAGAGCATCTCCTGTGGGGTGCTGGATGCCTCTGATGATCGTCCTGGGTTTGGAGTTACTGTGGACGGAGCTCAGAACGGCTCTAAACTTGTCTCTTCTCTGATCCTGTAGGTTTCTGCCTCCTACGCTGCCAGATTTATCAAACCTGAGCAAGATCATACAGCATGCCTTCTCCCTTGCTGTCGTAAGCTATTTCCTTCTTGTTTTTGTTGGGGAGAAGTATGCTTCGCTCCACAACTACAGCATTGCCAGCAATCAGGTGAGAGCAAAACTGCGGGTACCTCCCAGGCTGAGAAACAAACTCCAGCTCCATTTGCAAAACCACGAGCTCCCTGACAGTGGTGGAAATGCAAGGACGGAGTGAATAAGCCAGATTATGGTTTTGTAGGAACTTGTTCCCCTTCCTTATGCAAAGTAGATGTTATAGGCCAATAACGTGAAGGTGGAAACATGGCCTTCTTTGACCAAGAGGCCTTTGAATATTCCCAATGTTGGGGCTGAACCTCACACACACACAGCAGTGCAGCTGCTCCCTGAGGACCGGTGCTGTCATGAATCCACGAGACTATAAAAGTGTGATAAATTAATAGTTGAAGTTGTAAATGGCCAGAGCAGCTGCAGTTCTCTATATGTGGCTGCCATCCCAGCGTATGGATTCTCTGCCCAGAGTGATTGCTCTGAGAGGCTGTTCAGCTAAAACTGTGTTGGTTTCCAGTGAGCTAAAGTTAATAAGCATTAGGCATTTTGCAGTACTCCGTGTTTAGCTTGTTGTGGTGGCTTTGGATCTTTACAACAATGGAGCTAAGCCAGTAAGGAAGCTGCCCTGACTTCTCAAAGCCTCTGGGGATGGATATAAAGGGAATGTCTTTTCCACTTAGCTTGTGTCCAGGTGCACTGTGGCTGCAGACTGAGATTTGCCACATGTTAGGTTGCAAGTCAGTACTTTGAGGTTCTATGTAGATTTCTTTGAAAGAAGGAACTGAATTTTTGGGTCCAGGAGATCCTCAGCTGGGAAAAACGTATGCCTTTTAAGAGAACTCATTTAACAGTGGGAGACCTTGCCTTCCAGAAGGTTTCCTGAGCTTGGCAACACCGATGACCAACCGGCAAGAGTGAGCAAAAGGAAAGGAATTCCTGATAAGCTACTTCTGTGAAGGTAAGTCATGCATTTGGGGTTTTCTCTGCTTCCTTCTGTTTCTGTTTTACAGGAGCTAGTAGCAGTGGGGCTGTGCAATATTTTCAGCTCATTTTTCAAAAGCTTTGTTGTCAGCTGTGCTATTTCTGGAACTGTCATTCAAGAGAAGACGGGGGGGAGAACACAGGTGAGCTGGGCTGGATTTGTTAAGCTTCCAAACTCTCATCTAAAATCACTGTATACTGAGTATAGGCTGACATTTAATCTAAACGGTTTGTGAGGTATAAAGTTACATACTCATGTGACATGAATTCAGATACCCCCTCTGTGTGTGTTATATTATCCACTATATTTACATGTTATTCACAGCACATGATGTGCCATGAAGGCAGCCAGGATCCTGTGGGGAGAATAGGATACGGTCCATGCAGTTTAAAACTGTATTTTAGTGAATATACCCCAAAAGCCAAATGGAAAATTGTTCATGCATGTTCTTCTGCCACTTCTTCTTAAGTTTGGAATGCTTTGGAGTATAAGTCTTATGAGGAGAGGCTGAGGGAGCTGGGAGTGTTCAGCCTGGAGGAAAGGAGGCTGAGGGGAGACCTTCTCACTCTCTACAACTCCCTGAAAGGAGGGTGTAGCCAGGGAGGATCAGTCTCTTCTCCCAAGTCACAGGCAATGGGACAAGAGGAAATGGCCTCAAGTTGTGCCAGAGGAGGTTCAGATTGGAAATCAGGAACAATTTTTACACAGAAAGCCTTGGAATGGGCTGCCCAGGGAAGTGGTTGAGGCACCATCCCTGGAGGTATTTAAAAGACAGGTTGACATAGTGCTTAGTGACATGGTTTAGTGATGGTTTTTAACAGGGTTAGGTTGATGGTTGGACTCGATGATCTTAAAGGTCCTTTCCAACCCAGACAATTCTATGATTGTATGATTCTACTTGACTTTGTGATCTTTTTCCTTTTAGGGGGGGAAAGAGGGTGTTATATGTAATAACAATATGTAATAATGTTTTTATCATACCTCTTAACTGAGTGTCTGTACATTCTTCACTGCATCACAGATGTAATTTTGTTTAATAAAGAGTTTATTCCAACATCTGACTTGAAAGAGAAGCATCTTATTACTCAGGTGAAATTATCAAACTGAAATCCTGCATTGTTCTGGTGTGCATAAGAATAGTCCGTTTTGGTCAAATGTATATCTACAGAAAACTCTTTTAGCAAGTATTTGAGAATTTGTACCATGCGTTGCAGCACCCTGTGGCCTTTCTTAATTGTGCCCTGCTTATTTTTCCCAGTGGGTGGTGTTACAGGGGCTTGTTTAGGGAGGACAAGTGAGGAAATGGTTCTGTCTCTAATAAAGTACCTAATAGTGTTCTCTAATAAAGTATTTCTGTTCAGTTGGCAGCAGCGATTGGAGCATCTGTGATGCTGGTGATTGCACTGAAACTGGGACACTTTTTCCAGGCGATACCTAACGTAAGTGAACCTGAAACAGCTGTGGCAGCAGCTGAATTACTTTCCAAGCATAAAATGAAAATTTTCTAAGCATAAAATGAAGATCTTTGTGGGACAGTTAGGGATTATATCATGGTCTAGAGTTAATTGTTCTCAGGGATGGACCAAAGCAAAATACTGACTAAGCTCCTAAATTTCTGCAGGTATCTGAATGATGCAATATTTATTTTATTTGTACGTTACATATTAGGTAATAAATATTGCATCTCTCTCCCAGCTCTCACTGGTCAGTACAAGCTAGAATTCCTTGCCTAAAACTGGACTGAAATCTCACCGTCAACCTCTAGAACTTAAATATTGTATTTCACTTTTGGGTCTCACGTCTTCCAAGCTTTTGCACACCTGTAAAACAAATTGATGAGTTCCTTTTTTTGCGTCGGTGTAAGGAGCTCCAAGATGGGTCCTTCAGATTCTTTAGAGTAAAGAGGTAAATAAAATCTTGGAAATGGAAATTTGGGTTTAATGTCTCTGATTCTAGCTTGGTCTTTGAGGTTTATTTTAAAACCATATGGACTCCTAACCTGCCTTGTGTGGATTTTGCATTGCCAGTGCACCTATAACATTTTATTATTGTAGATTATTCAGAGTACTCAATTTTCCACTTTTCTCTTAAAGTTTTATTTAGACTTTCTTGTTTTTTCTCTAAGTTTTCTGAGGGAACCACTGACAGAGCATTACTTCCTGATTTGTTTCCTGGCCTCTTTGTAAGCTGGGAGAATTAATCCCTTTTCCCAAACTAGCTGACAAAACAGAATTTAACCACCTACTTCCCTTCAGTCTCCTTTTCATTGCTAAGAAAGGCCATTTTCAACGAGTGGTGTCAGACAACTTCCTAAATCAGGCAACGAACTCCCGGTGCTAATTGAAACCATTCCTTGAAGCAGCAACTCTTAATTCTGTAGATGTTGTTGGGATTTCTCCCGGGGCTGCAGGAGCCACAGGGATTCTCCATGGAGCACTGGGGAGTAATGGAAACTACACACAGCGTTGCAAGAGGGAGTCCAGTTGTATTGGCAGGAGCCATTGTGAAATCAAACAAGAAATTATAAGCTAGTTTCGTGTTGGTTTGCAGATCAGAGAACTCTTATATGAAGCTATAAAATTTATGGAAATAAAGCTATTGTAATATTTTAAGTTGAAACAGTTTGTCTGTCGTGGATATCTGTTTCTTAGCATGTTTGTGGTTACAAACAAAAATAGCAAGATAATACTATTTTTCTGATTTCCACAGGATATGCTGGCTGCTATTGTGGTATTTAACATGCTCCCTTTTCTTGAAAAACTTCTGGATGTCCCCATCCTGTGGAGACGGGATAAGTATCATTTTGTAAGTGATGAAACAAGCCACTAAGGATTTGGACTGTGCCTTGAAGGGAGAAACGGATGTTTTGGGAGGGCAAGGCAAAGCCGTGGACATTCCCTTAGAAAAGGGAATCCTTTGAAATAGCCGCTGAAAGAAGCTTATTGAAATCTCTACACATCAATTTGCAATTAATTCTATACAGGGAGAACTGATTATTGTTGGTGCTTCCCAGATCCCCTAAGAAGGAAATTGTCTGGCTGCCAGCCGGGGCCATGTCCTCATGTCAGCTCTTGTGCAGGACTTCTCATAATGAGTAAGACCCCAAATATGATGTGGACTTTGCTAATAATTGAAGCCCTGTTAAAAAGTCTGGACATTTAAACTGAAATTTGTGATTCTTGTTTGCAGCTACTTCCAGGACTGGTCTGGATGTGTCAACAAAGCTTTTCATGTCTTACCATTTCTAGCCTTGTTTTTTGCCTGCAATTTGCAAATGCTGAGGCTGAGTTTGAGCTCATTTTGCATCTTTTTATTGCTCATGTTCTCTATGTCTCTTGTTCCAAGGCTATTTGGCTTGTAACTTTCGCTGCAGTGCTTTGCTTTGGGCTTGATACCGGTTTGGAGATCGCCATGGGATTTACCTTCTTGATAATCACCATTAGGTCACACAGGTACCTGTAACTTTGAAAACAAAATACTAGTTTTTCTTAATGTTGATCATTTAGAGATACTTCTATGTGTGATAATGAAAAAGCTGTTTCATGTTTGTAAGGACTTTGGTCGGGTCACCCTGGAGTCTCTCTAATGCTATCCCAGACCAATAATCCCGTCGAGTTTAGGGGCTCTCGATCGGTCCCTTCTGCAGCTGTAGCTCTATTGAAGACTCTTTATTGTCGTGTAAGCATCACCCAGGAGAGGTGATCTGTCTACACAGTTTTAGAGGGATAAAATCAGATGTTGTAACTTCATTTCATATACATTCCTCAGTCTTCGCTGCCATTTACCAAGTTGCTTTATCTTCTCCATAACCTCCGTTGGTGACAGGGGCAGGAGGTTACATCAGGCACACATTACTCAGTGTAGTAGCTGCTAATCCAAACAGGAAAATCAGTTATAAATCCAAGCCACACCTCGTGAGATTTACCATGATAGGGAGGTGCTTGACTAAGTAGACTGAAGCCTCTGGAATAACATGGAAAGAAGTAGGAAATAACTCAGTTCCTGCAAATACTGAGCTGTTTGTGAGCTGACCCAGAGTGGAATTCAGGAAGAATTTCAGTTTCTGTCTGAAACTCACTGTTTTGCCTCTGCTCAGAATTATTCTCTGGGGTTTGCCTTGGATTTAATGAGCGTTGTGAAAGGGTGTTTCTGCAGCCACTGTTCAGTTGAGTGTCCCTGTTGTCCGTCCTCCCTTCAGGGTACGTAACTGCTTATCAGTTTCCTCCCAGTAAGAGCATTGTGCCCACAACACTCAAAAAAGCGTGGGAAGTTATCTGCAAAGAGATTGTTTTGAAGAGTGTCTTGACAACAGTTTTCCATACATCAGGCCCCACTGCCTTCCCTTTCAGCCAACCAGCCATGTGTTCATTCCACCTGTGTCCTGAATTGACCAGAACCTGCCCCAAAACCATGTGGCACCATTAGCAAAGCACGGTTCCCAAAGTAAAATATTCTCCTGCAAGGCAAAACCCAGCTCCAAGCATGAGTTTTAGCTGCCTCTACCTGTCTGTGTAGATGTATCTTTGGGGAGACAGAGAGGGAGCATGCTTCCCAGCATAACAGTAATAATCCAAGTATTCCAGAGCTAAAAATGAGACATTATCCCTCCTTGAGGACACCAGATGAAGGCTGTTTTCGTGTACTGCTCCCCTACTCAAAGAACCCTAATTATGAGGGAATAACTTTTTGTACTCACACCCTCTAAGTTGCAATTGGTATTTCCAGTGAAGAGGAGAGAAATGGAGATCAAGCCTTTGGGAACAGATGGGTTTTTTCTGCTCTCTGTGAAAACCTAATAAACATCTTGTTTCAGAATGAAGATGGTGGTGCTGGGACAGATTCCAAACACGAATATTTATAGAAGTTTATCCGTCTACAGAGCCGTAAGAGAAAACAAAAAACAAATGTTCCATCTCTCTCTGTTATCCAGCTTCTTCCCTTAAATGCCTGGGGGTGACCATTCAGGCTCAGTTCCTTTGATTCATTTGATAATAGGTGGGACATGGGCTTTTTAAAGATGTTATTTTCAAGACCTACACCCTGCAGAGTTGGGAGATGCAGGAGCAGAGAGCTGTGCCTGTGCCCATGGGTGCCTTCCCAGTGCTGTGCTGGGGGACTGGCAAAAAATGGAATAATATAAGGACAAGGTTTGGAAGACGAGGGTAGGGTGTATGTTTGAGCATTAAAAATAATTTGGGTTGTTTTATATTAGAGCAGCCAACTGTAATCTGTGATAGATGTGCTGGAGGTATGTTTTTAATTGCAAGAGGAGCAGATTAGTTTGTGGTAATTTAGTAATTCTGGTGCTACCAGTATGTCGCGTAGTCAGCGAGAGGACCAGACAAACGCTGTCCTTAGGGTAGGACCTCGCAGACAGTCAGGAGGGGAAAAAACAGCTCCTGCTGGGAACAATCCTCACAGATCCAACTTCTGCTTTACAGGCAAGGGAGATTGAAGGTATCAAAATCTTCCAGTGCTGTTCTTCCATCTCTTTCGCAAACATGAATCACTTCAAAACCTATTTGTTCCAAAAGGTAAATGCTACTTTTTCAGTCAGCGGAAGTTTCTACAAGCCTGCATTAGGGAGATACAAACTCTAATAAAATTGCCTTCTTTTTCAGATGGACGTGAAAGCAGCACCTCTAGATGAAAGTGAAATGAGGGCTTTAATTGGTCTGCCTGACAGTGCAGCGGAAAGAAAAGATCTTAAATGCTTTTGTGTGTGTCATCCAACTCCACCACCACTTAGGGTCAGCTTTAATGTGTATTTATCTAGTCTGTTTGTTTGAGGTGCCTGGTTTTATGTTACTGAGGACAATGTTCTTTACTTGCCAGTAACAAAGAGGCTGTAAATGTTTATATAAAACATATATATATTTGCTGTATGAAAATGAGCAAACATTACCACTGTATTTCCTTACTCATGCTTTATGTGATAGAGCAATAGCAGCTCAGTTTACTGGATGAATTAACTAGCAACTGAAATATTCAACATATCCTCTCCTCAGCTGAAAGAATTAATTTTGTTAGGTGCTTCCGTAGGGATTTTCTTCTTTTTCCCCATAGAAGACAGAGAATTCCCTTGCTTAGGAGGAATTTGTTCCACTGCCAATACTGCCAAGTGCAAAATACCTCAAAGGCAGCTACAATTATTGTGATTTGTGGATTTCTTACTTTTACTATAATTGCCTGCTGTGCATCTTCTGGTGTCACTCATATCCCTCTTTATCTGAATTTTCCGAGTTGCCTTAGACATTAAAAGAATTTCATATCTTCAGAAGTTATTTTTCAAGCGGTTATAGGTGATTTGTAAAACCCATTTTCTGAGAAAGTTGAAAGATACTGGCTTGGAAAACATGTGTGGCACCAAGGTGCTTTAGATAATTTAACATAATCTTCTACAGTATGAAAGTGCACAGAGGGGCTTTTCCTTTCTTGTGTTATAAACATGAAAAAACACATTTGTAGCTGTTAAGAAAGAAAAATTTATTAAATCAGTCCATTCTGCGATCAAAGGTCTGCAGGGCTCAGACAGAAAGTTGCTTATTGTGCTCCAAAGGGCAATGGCCATGGGCAATCTTTTTTCTTCTTCTTTTCTGAAAGGCAGAAGTAACCGGTCAGATTCCAGTATCAGGGGGCATTTTGTGGTGTGGAAGAGGGAGGTCCCACTGCACTGTTTGGTGGCTGAAGGCCCTCTGTTTAACCGCATCTGAGCCTTGCCCAAGTCACCTGCTACTTTGCATCCTCTTGTGGCTTTGTGCTGTATTTAATGTTATTTCACATGTGTTTTTTAACACGAGAGAGTGAAGACAGGCTGAGAGAGTTGGGGGGTTCAGCCTGGAGAAGAGAAGGCTCCGGGGAGACCTTGGAGCTCCTTCTGGTCCCCTTTAGGGGGGCTCCAGGAAAGCTGGGGAGGGACTCTGGATGAGGGAGGGGAGCAATGGGATGAGGGGGAAGGGTTTGACCCTGAAAGAGGGGAGATTGAGCTGAGATGTGGGGAAGAACTTCTTTGGTGTGAGGGTAGTGAGAGCCTGGCCCAGGTTGCCCCAAGAAGCTGTGGCTGCCCCATCCCTGGAGGGGTTCAAGGCCAGGTTGGAGGGGGCTTGGAGCAACCTGGTGTGGTGGGAGGTGTCCCTGCCCAGGGCAGGGGGTTGGAACCTGATGATCTTTAAGGTCCCTTCCCACCCAAACCATTCTGTGATTCTATGATTTATAGTACTCTCTTACTTGCAGCCAAAAATTTTGCACATCCTGAGCCCAATTCTTTCAACCTCTGGTGTACTCTCCATTTTCCATCTCAGATACCATATACAGAGAAACTGGTGAAGCTACGCCACACAGACACCGAATCCTCATCATCTTTGGTTAATTTGGTCCATTGGTCAAAGTATGGAGGCGGACTCAGCTCGCAGATATTCTTGGTGGGAGCGGACGATATAGCCTCAGGCTTTAATGCGGGACTTCCGACCGAAAAAAAGGAGGATGAAGGGAGAAGAGCTTGCCATTCATCAGTGTCTGCCATTGATAATTCCTCAGTGCGGTTAGATCAGGAAGAACAGCGCGTGTATTGGCCGTGTACAGTTCACACCATCATTTTAGACTTCAGCATGGTGCAGTTTGTGGATTTGACAGGTTCCGAGTTACTGCGACAGGTAAGAACCCAACAGCACGTAAATGAGAAAACTGAAGTTCACCCAACGTCTTATGTTTCTCCTTAGCCTAAAATGCCCTGCTACGTAACTGTCCGCACATCTTCCAGTTGACCTTTAGCCATCGAGTTTCAGAAATTAATAAATACCCATAAAACCACTTAAAAAAATTTAAACCCCCAGTTTCCATACAAAGGACATGCAAAAACCTCTCCTCCACTCCGACCAGTTCTGGAGTCACATAAACTAAAAACACATTTATAAAAATGTCTGCTTTGTTTTTTCCATTTTGGCTGTTTATTTTTTCCTCTAGCTGGACAATTAAAAGAAAAAGCTCTTTTTTTGAAGTGTCAAATATAAACCTACTAGCTGTTATTTTGTTATTTTTGCTGACTGCCTAATTAGCCTTTTCTTTGAAGTATGTCTTGAACTTTTAAGTCTTCTAGTGGGGATCCAAGCCAATGGAGATACATATTTAGCAAAAATAAATTCCATGTAGCTGTGCTTCTCAGAAAGATCCAGCTCCAGATGGATTCTTAGTCAGCTCCCTCAAACTCTGCAGCACAACATCAAAAGATTTTTGTTTAATAACAAGTGGGATTAACACCTATTGGGAATAATTGTGGACTGAGCTGATGTCCCTAAAATCCTTATTTACCACCCATTAAATGGGAAAGAGGGGTAAAGTCAAAGTCTTTTCAGATTCCTTCTAGCCCCATATTCTGAAATTCTGTGATTCTCTGAAATAATGACTTTCATTGCCTTTAAAAAAAAAAGACTACTTTGAGGTCTTTTAATTACGAAACGTCAGGCATTGAGAAAAAGCTGAGAATCTGTCCCCTCTAAAATCTGATTCCTTTCACACTAAGTTGATATATGTCAAAATGTTGGACATAACAATTGAGACAACTGCTCCTGTGAGAATGTTGTGTTGGAGTGAAGCAGTGTCACTGTGTGGTGTGAAGGGAATGGGGGGGTCTGGCTGTCACCCATCCTGCTTCTGGACTCAATATTCATTATTAACATCTTGGACAATTTTGCCCCTTAATGCTGAACTCAAAACCAGGATTTGATATACCGGAATAAAGGTTTTCTTCAGAGATAAAACACTACAAGGAAGGTTTTATTTCCCTCTTTATGTTTTACCTTCTGGTGCACTTGTATAATGCAGACTTGCTCTAATGCCTGATGGAATTCTTTCCCCAGATCATCCATATGTTCCACAATATTGGCATTACAGTCCTTCTAGCTGGCTGTCATTGTGAGTATAGTATTTGTCTCCTAATACTGACTTTATCTCCGAGGATAAGTTTTAAACCTAGGTGAAATATTTCAGCCGTACTGCTCGGTGTGATTTTGCTGCTTGATTTATTTCCCTCTCCCCCATTTTCCATAGCCTCTGTGATGGCAGACTTTGAGAAGAATGATTTCTTTGACGGCTGCGTCACCAAAGAAAGGTTCTTTCTGACTCTTCACGACGCTGTGCTGGCTGCTTTGGACACGCATCAAAGGCCAGATGGGCTAGAACCTGCTGCGCAAGAGTTTGTTGAGGAACCACCAGCTGACCAGAAGAAGGTAGAGTATTTAGCTTAATATTTAAGCCTTCATATTGTTAAATTATCCCCTCAGTAACTTAAACCTCGTCACGTGGCTGAAGAAATGGGGCAGAGCGGATGCTCTGTTGAATTCTCTGGTTTTTCACAGGTACTTGCCTTTTTGCAATGGACATATAATCCAGTTTATTTCCTTGATCCCTGTGTTCCTGTTTGGGGAAAGGCATCTTTGTGTGCAGCCTGGAAAGGATTCCCACTGAGTTTTGTGGCAGGGAATGACTTTGTTGCATTTTAAATTGCTTCCATTCCTCTGACAGCACAAAGACCCTGCCAGGGCAGAGCAAAAGCTCCAAGTTTTATATTTCCAGAGGTTACTGCACCAGCTCCCTTGGGGCTGGTGGGGGGAAGTGAAGGACAGCACTAGCTTGGTTTCCTAAAAAACTGAAGTTTATGCACATGCTGTCAGTACTCTGCAATAATTTTTAAGCTGGCTGGCTGGCTTAGCCAAGTTTCAATAGGGCAGACGGCTGCAAATTCCAGGAAAAGCCCTCGTTCTGAGTAGAAGATTCCAGTAATTGCCCCATGTGGGAAAGAACCAACCTTGGCTAATCATCCCGTGCAGACTGCCAGGCTGGGGTCCTATGGCTGAAGGAAGTGAAGTTAAAATCTATGCGAATCTGCAGGAAAATGGGGTTCTTGGTTTCTGCTGTTTAACTCTCTTATCTTGGCATTGGACAGAATAGGCTGATGGAAGGATATTGACCTTCTGAACTCTCTCCCCCATAGAAAAAACTCCATAGAAGGAAGGTGACAGTAAATATTCACCAATGTCCCTTTAACGGATGTGATGGGGAGGATGGAGAGCAGGAGGTGACAGTTGTTCCCCAGCAGCCTGCTTTGAGGCTGGTCTGGGGGTACAGAAGGGACCCCTGGCAGCTCGGGGGTGTCACCTTCAGCAGTCCCTGCTGGTGCTGGCTCGTGTCCTCGGCAGCTGGGGACTTGGACTATCCCATGCTCCCACACCAGCGTGGCCCTCGCTGCTGATGGGATGTTGCCTTGGCATGGGAAACCGCGTTTGACCGGCTCAAGAGATCAGCCACCCTCGGCTGATGGGGATGTTTGTGTACTTTTCAGGAAAAAAGTTTGAAGAAGAATAGAGGTTTTCCCTCTTCAAAGAGCTCTGACAGCAAACTTCTGCCCAAAGAGGTAATATCGGATATCTCAAGCTCAACCCAGAGCGAAGCAGAGCCAAGCTCTCTCCAGCAGTACGATTCCCCATCCCTCCAATCGGATTTCCAGGACCCGAGCTGGGGGAAGAGGTGGAAATACACCAACAATCCCTGAATTACTGAGATTTCAGTAGAGAGGAAAAAGGTACAGTTTATCAACGGTTCTGGTGTTTCTTACCAGCCTTCAATCCTCTATTTCTTTTTATTTTTTTTCTGTTCCAGAGTTCTTAAAATAGAGAGCCTGACAAACACCTCCAGTAATTCTGTTGTTTCAAACAAAAAGCAACATTTCTGTTACTGCTTTCCAGCATTTTCAAATAGATGTGCTGCTGAGCAATGCCGAAAGCAGAGAAATTTCAGTTTATAATTCCTAGTTTGTAGCTAATTCTAGCAAATGATTTGTGCTTGTTTTCTGAAATTCTTTACATTTTGGTTTAAATGCCCTAATTTAGCACTTCTCAGATATTTATTGCTTAGTAGTAAGTAAAATTAATCTGCCCTATTTCAACAGGTTACATGCAGGCAGTTTTGTTATTTTCAGATGTATTTAGAATGATGCGAATCTTCAAAGAAAACATTTTATTGTTACTCTTCTGCACTTTGCTGAAGTTGATATTGTCTGTGCTAATGTAACACAGTGTCCCTCCATTATTTCTGCCTCAGTCCCTTTCTAACCCGCCAGAACTAAATCCCAGTAAAAAATCTATAATTTTTTTTTTCATGGTTTTGTAGTCCTTTATTGAAATAGGGAAGAATGGAGGAATGTATTCGCTTTGTTCTGAAGAGCCAGGAAAATTGTGGACTGAGATATAGTTGGCATTTGGGGAACAAAATCACCTTAGTTATATTTTCTGTAGATGAGCCATGGAGTGAGACACAGGGGTATCAGAACAGGGGCATGAGCTGGGATCCTGCTCAAAGCAGAAGCGTTGAACTGTGCCAGGAACACACATCAAACACCGTGCCCTCGTCTGGAGGATTCTGTCTTACGAGGAGAGGCTGAGGGACTTGGGTCTTTTTAGTCTGGAGAAGAGAAGGCTGAGGGGGGATCTGATCAACACCTATAAATACTTAAAGGGTGGGTGTCAGGAGGATGGGGCCAGTCTTTTTTCAGTGGTGCCCAG
>JAHREE010000485.1:113657-134398 GCA_033628505.1 Tringa tobata
GTTTTCTTCTTCCTACCCCCAACTTGAAATTCTGTGGTTTACAGGGGAAAAAAAACTTTAAAATACTAAATACTTTGAGCTCGATCAAGCTATGAGGTTGATAACAAATGTCCCATTAGCCTGGTAGCAGTGGAATGGACTGCCTTCTTTTATGGTTGGGGACCACTGATCTGTGTTCCTTATCTGTTCCTAAATTAAATCAGGACTTACTAGCTCTGACAACCGACTGAAATAAATGGGAGGTGGTTTGGTTCGACCTTTGTAGCTCCTGTTTGCTTTAATGAACTTCAGGTTGTAGATGGCTACAAGTTTAGTCGTGATCAGCTTGGAAGGGGCCATTTCTCCCTTTTCATGCTCCGTAGATACTGCAGATGGCCGGAGCTTTAGCATGTAGTAATATATTTAATTTATGACGTCTCAGCAGGGCGCATGCGTAGTAGGTAAATACTGAACATTCATGCTGTTGTATAACTTCTTAGAATTGTACTATTAAATTTGTTCCATGGATTAAGATCAGTTAGTACGGCCGTGATATAACCGGGTGGGAGTCCTGTGTGTCCTGAGCTGTAAAACTGCATCCGAAAGCCCACAGGCATTACCCTGTCCACTGCCATGACCAGTGGCTGCCTCAGCAGCTACTCCTTCTTTGAGGAAAACCAGTGGAATTTGAAATAACCTGCTGGGAGGCAGCACTTACAGCTGCTGCTTCACTGGAACAATAGTTTCCATACAAGAAACTTCCACAAATTCACACCGACAGGGAAGTGCATTGTAAAGAATGTTATCTCATGCTGGTACCTCATTTGCTGTAAAGAAATTTGTTGCCCATCTCCTTGGACAACTCCAGTTTTTCTAATCCCATACTTCTAAGAAAAAAAATAAAAAGCTTAGAGTTAATATCCTGCAGTATTTTGGCACTGAATCTTGCCAGTGCAAATGATCTATAGGCATTGTTTGCATTATACATGCTTAATTTGTATGAAAGGATATTGAAGATTAAATTCTGTAGAGAATTAACCATTCCTTGTAATGGTTTGTAAAATAACTAATTTACCTGCTTTAGAATTATCTCTTTGTGAGCTGTTTGGCCATAGCAGGGCACTGCCATGCAGGAGGAGATGGGACACGGGGACACAGCAATGTCCTTTAGCTCAGGGAACCCCAACGCAGCTTAAACACATCAGAGCGATGAGGTGGCCTTTGCCAACATGGTCTTCGCAAGCAGGGACTTGGAGTAGCACATTTGGGGAAGAGTTAAACACACAAAATTAATGTCTTCATTTATGAATGTAGGAGTGAAAAAAAATATACCACTTCGGTGCCTGATTTCAGTCCCTCTGCAATCAGGAGCTCTGGGCATCTCTTCTGCACACTCCCACTCCCTGTAGTTCAGACTGTAGACCTTCAGTGAAGAGACGAACTAGAAATGCAGCCCCCACGGGAGAACAGGAGCAATAGAGGGCAATTTTAGGGTTAAATGTTCATTTGATCTTGAAGGTGGAAGGGACAAAGGGCACAAGTGCTAAGACATTGGTTTAACGTTTGGGGTTTTTTTCCAAAGGAGCACGAATTGATGTTAGTCTTTAAAATAACATTCATCACCATCTAAACCTTCAGTTTTTATATGAGGTAACATCTTAAAATATAAATTTGCTTTAGAAGAGTCCTCACTGAATGAAAGGCTGAGAAGGGGTTCAAAGAGACTAACATTCTGGTGGGAACACCAAGATTTAACTCGTCGTCTTGTCTGGCCTTGCCTTTGTTCCGCTATAGAAGCAAATCTAGGGCATTAAGTTGTATTTCTCACTAGTATATGAAGTGTTATTCCTATCTACCTTGATAGTAGCTTAGGAGTAAAAGCATTTGAACACGAAAGTAGTTCTTCTGCAACCTGAATGTTGCATCTCCTCCGTTATCAGCAGTGCCTGCCATGGAAGGAGAGGCGCTGAGCTGAGCAGTAACGTGTGAGACGTGTGATGTGTTCTCTTCCAGACCCGACCCCCAGCATCGGGGCCCCGCGGCTCATTCCGAGAACGATCTTCCCGAGCAGGAGGAGGAAATCCTGGGATCAGATGACGACGAACAAGAGGATCCAAATGATTACTGCAAAGGTGAGAACTTCTTTATTTAAAGCACAAAATTTCCACTGTAATCGGGAAATTCCCAAGATTTCCCATCTACTATAGAGAACAAAAATAGACTCCCTCTTACTTTAGGTGGTTTTTTAAGCTGCATGACAACAATAATATTTTTCAAGCTAACCTGAAATGCCGGAACTATTCTCCAAGGTTACATCTGTAAAGATTTGAGTTAGAGAGCTGTTTTTAATTCATGTGTTTAAAGCCGTTAGCTTTTTCCTCTGTGCTAGAGGGCTTTCAAATTGGTAAAAGCAAATAGGCATTCAATTTCGTCTTGATTTTCATCAGAAAAAGGACACTTTGAAATCCTTCAAATGAGTTTCAGATTCTTCATTGTTTTCTTTTGAAGATCATCATCTTGGTATCCATTCTTCAGATAACTCTGTCTGCAAATACAGTCTTCCGCTCTTTCTCTGAGCAAATACAGACCAAATGGAAATACCACAGTATATAATTCAATATCAAAAGGGCCAGGTTGTTTTTTTAATATAGCAAATACTTTAAAAAAAAAAAAAGACAGAACACTGATCATAAGTATTCAACTGATCAATTAGTTGAAGCTTGAATTTGTCCTCTCATCTCCAAGTGCTTTCTAAGATAAATTCTTCTGTGATACTATTTATTGAATACGGCAGAGGGAAGAGCATGTAACAAATGCCATATATGTGTATTAAAAATTGCAAAGTAGAAATAGCACAAAGAACTTGAATTGCAACGTTTCTTCCACTTCAGTGCTTTACTTCAAAGCATTTATGTTACTTTTACCATGCTACCCATATATTTGTGAGATTTTGTTTGCTGTAAGGCAAGTGGGAAGAAGAAAGCCATTGTGTGAGTTAGTGACTGGTGGGGCTGTCACTGCTGTAACTGAAATCTTTAAGTGAAGAAAAGGGACTTCTGCTGCTTGAGCTAATGAAGTAATGGATTGTGATTCTATGTCTTGTTTGTCAACCAGCTAATTGAGAGAGAAGAATCTTCTGGCAAAGCATGTATTTCCTGGGTGGTATTTGCTGACCACAACTGAATAGCAAGCGCCTGGAATCTGCAGTCTAATTCCAGGTTCTGGCAAAAATTTACGCCTTACCAATTACAGATTATTCCCTTTGCTCTGTTTTCTGCCAGTTCCCCTGTGTCTTTGTCTGGCTTTTCATGGCTTTGCTTCCATCATGGAATCCTCCTGCATAGCCAGCAGCTGAGAGATACTAGGGATATGGGGATGAGAATTTCCTAATTTCAGTGATGATGTTAAATGGCGAGGTGCCTTTCGGTCAGGAAAGCGGTAGCAGGGGAAGCTCCATTGGTATCTTGGGTGCAGAACTCTCATGTTATGGAGACAGAGCATGCAAAAGCACTGCTGATGTTTAGCTGTATGATTCTGTTACTGAACACCATAAGTTGTGTTTTCCAAAGGTGGTCAGTGTAGGAGACTTCAGGTGCTTTCACTGAGAAACTAACCTTTGGTGACACTGCAGTGATGACCTACATTGAAAAGGAGGAAAAGTCAGGCCTCCTAGTTCAATTACATGAAAACTTTCCAATCAACTAGAGGGCTGTTCACAGCTCTTCCTTTAATGTACTGTATATTTGTTCTAGCAAGATCCAATTAGAGAAACATTTGCATTTGTTTATATGATTTAAATTTTAAACGTGTCAAATAAGTCTGCCTCAAGTTGTGATGCTTGTTCCACATACCTGCTCCTCAGAACTTGTGTGATCACTTGATACACAAACTTCCCACTGTTTTTCTAGGTGGTTATCACCTTGTGAAGATCGGAGATCTATTTAATGGACGATACCACGTGATTCGGAAGCTTGGATGGGGCCACTTCTCCACTGTGTGGCTTGCATGGGACATCCAGTAAGTCCTTCTGTTCTAACTGGTGTTTCTGGTGGGAATGTGCAACATCACACAAACATGATCAGAAAGCACCTTTTCAGTTTGAGATAAAAGCACAAAACATAGCTGTCCACATCCAAATGCAGAAGTTTCTTTTGATACTGTGTGTGTGGGGGGGAAGGAGTTAAGAGAACAAACCACATGGGGGGAAACTCTTTCCTTGTCTTCAGCAGCCTCTGACCTCATTTCATTTTATGAGAAATGACTAACATAGATGTTTTATAAAAAGAGACCCAAAGACAATCATCATGAGTGCTTAGACCTCATTTTTTCATGATGCTTTAAATACGTAGCTTTCTTATATGCAAAAGAATTAGGATAATCCTGGACAGTAAATTCTTTGTATGAGTGTTAACCATCTCCAATTTCCTTACTGTGTGTGCGTAGAGGGAGGAGATTTGTGGCAATGAAGGTGGTGAAGAGTGCAGAGCACTACACAGAAACAGCACTGGATGAGATCAAGTTGCTAAAATCGGTGAGTGCCTGAGAGTGGGGGTCCATTTTTTAATTTTTCTCTTTTAAATTCGTAGTGGGGAGTTCACATTAGTCACGTGCTAGATATTTCTGGGTCATCTAGCTGCAAAGAATTGGGGAGGAACCTAACAGTAGTTCAAACATATGTTCTTGCCTAGTAATTACCACAAGGAACGTGAAATTAATGCTCTGTCTCTCTGCAGGTCCGCAACAGTGATCCAAATGATCCAAGCAAAGAGAGAGTTGTTCAGTTATTAGATGACTTCAAGATTTCAGGAGTGAATGGTTCCCGTATCCTTTTGGGGAATTAAGGCAGAGAATTGCACAAAGCTGGGAGTTTACTGAGGAGCTGTCGTGTCGGGGCCGGGGAGCAAAACCCAAGCATCTCCTTTGCTGCCCGAGGGACCTGCTGTAGAATCACCTGCCTCAAAATTGCCTTAGATCCAGAATGATCGTTCAGCCTGATGTAATATATCTAAATTGTGGAGTCAGCTCTGCTGAGTCAGGCTGGGAACATCACCCAGAGATGGGGTGACTGCGTCTGGTTTGTCATCAGCACTGAAGGGCTTCGTGTCCGAGGTACCTTGGGGTAAGAGCTCGTCTCTCTCAACCCCTCAATTTTGCGAGCAGCCTGGTAATAACCCCTTACTGAAGGAAAGCAGGCCAAAATGTTAAGAATGGTAATTAAAAAGAGCAAACCCATGCAGTCTGTAAGTTGATAATAAGGTCATTTTCTCCTTACGGAAGCACAGACTTTAACAACATTGTTAGGATGTTTAAAGTGTATTGCTTTGGAAATCCCCTGTAGTTCTGTGAACAGCCTTCTAATAGGGCAGCAATTTGTGGCAAGTCTTAATAATGCACCTTTAAAACTTAGAAGTTGCACTTTTGTGCATGTTTCTGCTTTGCAGTACCTTGGACTTTATTTCTGTGAGACTTACTGGGCTGCTTGACAGAATCGAGCTGTAGATCATAAATGTTCTAACACTTCTAAAAAACAGTAGTCCCATAATGGATTTATTCTGTGAACTTTTTCCCAGTACCTAGCACCAAGTAAATGTTGACTTGCTCTTGTATTTCTTTGACTCTTGTGAAATGCATTCATGCTTTCTGCCAGCATAGAAGAAAAGCAGCCTAATAAACTCCTAGAAGTCTGGCTTCTAAAGCAAAGGCACAATTCTGAATATGTCACTAGAGTGGCTGTAGCTGTTGAGATCTTATAGACAAAAAGCAGATAATGTAAATACTGTTGAGGTCCAGGCTTGTTAAAAGTTTGTTTTGCTGGTAAAGAGGCAAGGGAGGGTGGAGAAAGTACCTTAATTGTTCTGAAGATGACTTATGAAATGGAAATTTTGTTATCTTTTCAGGTAATGCTGGTACAGAGAGAGTTTTGCCTGAGGCAAGAGCTAAGGCTCTTCCAAAACATACATTGTTGGCTGGAAGCTGTCTCAATATTCACAGGAAATACTAATGCATGCTTGCTTGTGTAATGGGTTCCACCCAAAGCAGGAGTTTGCTACTGCTGCCTTCGGACCATTATCCCAACCAACTCCATCCCTTTGTATTTCAGGCTTTAGATAACAGCAGTGATGTGCAGGACCGGATGGGGCTGTTAAGGAAGGCAGCTTCTCTAAGCTGTGCAAGAAGGATGAGGGTTCTTTAATATAAAACACTTCACTGGTATGGATTTCTTTTGATCTTCGGTCCTTGGGTCAGGTTGTCCATCTCTTTCCTTGACCGAGTTCCAGATATCTGTATGGTGTTTGAAGTTCTGGGGCATCATCTCCTCAAGTGGATCATCAAGTCAAATTATCAGGGGCTTCCACTCCCTTGTGTCAAAAAGATCATCAAGCAGGTAAGTTCCAGTTTTGATTGCACTCATCCCCTCGACCGAGTGAGAACTCTTTTGCTAATATTGCTCAGGTCCAAGAAAACAGAAGTTAAAAATCAGTGGCATGTATCTCATGCAACAAAATCATCCTGGGGTTAATATTTCCTTTCTCTACTGCAAGAGCCTTGTGCTATGGATATTTATTTTCTGATTCTTAAACCAATATGGGAGGCCAGCTTTGCTTTTACTCTCGTCTAACTCTTCCTTCTAGGTGCAAGTATTTCTTTTTTTAAAGTTTTCATAGTAAGTACAGTGATTAATGGTGGGAAGAGCAAGAGAAACCTGTTCTTCCTACTGGGTAGTTGCCTAAGAAGAAACATCTTTCTACATGTGAGGTGGAGGGGAGGAGGAAAGCGTGATTTTTGTTGCAGGGTATTCAAATTAGATTTTTCAACTGTGGTGTTGAGGGTAAAGAGAGTATTTTAAATTTGTAGCTAAAATCCATGTGCAAATCTGTATTATCTGGAACTGAGTAGTAACCACTGATCAGTTAGAGCTAATCTGGAGTACTCTCAACACAAAAGTCCTTCATTGGTCATTGTAGACAACTTCAACTTTGCGTTTTCACTGTGCTCTCAGTGTGCGTGTTCTTTGCTTTTTCTCATGTTGGGTTTCCTTCTCTCCTGTCCACAGGTTCTTCAGGGTCTGGATTACTTGCACACAAAATGTCGAATCATTCATACAGATATCAAACCTGAGAACATTCTCCTGTGCGTTAACGACCAATATATCCGCAGGCTGGCTGCAGAAGCCACAGAGTGGCAGAGATCGGGGGCTCCCCCACCATCTGGCTCTGCAGGTATGGTTTTTTTCCTGAAAATTGATGCTATTTCTCCCCCAGTCAGTCTCGTAGAACACATGCTGCATAGATACTAACACACTCCAAATAGTGCTGGAGTGCAAACGTGGTGAGGTGCTTCTCACGTTTGCTTCAGAAGTTTCTTTACTTTCATTGCGTGATGCTGGAAATGCATTTCATGAAGGGCTCCATCAGTCGTTATCTCACAACACCAACATTTAGCTGAGCCCATCGTAGCATTAGCTTAGGGAAACTCCCTTAACTTTGGTATTTTAATGTTTTGCTTTGCATTTTCTTTTCAGTAAGATGCATAATACATGCAGTAAACGAAGCTGTGTGACAGGAAGTTTAAGTCTTTGATATCAAGCAAGCAAGTCTATGATCTGGAATTTTAATTATGCATTTACTTATTTAATGTTTTTCTCTCTCTTTTTTTTTTTAATTCTTGCTGTACTTTTTGTAGAGAAATAAGCCTCCAAAATAACATTTGCTGCTACCTTTAAAATGTTGTTACAAAACCACATAGGAAAAAGCTTACCTTAAGAATGGAGTTGCAGTTTTTGAATATAAACTAATTTACTCATCTTCTTTTCCCTTTCAGTGAGCACTGCACCGCAGCCAAAACCAGTAAGTGTGATTTGCTTCCACGCATAAGTAGCCATCTACTGAGAGCATCTACTGCATTATTTCATAATGCCATCAGCATTAAGGGACAGCAGCCTTATAGCAGAAGGAAGAGCATGATTTGTGTTTGTCATAGACACAGTCACCAAGTTCAGTGCTGTCATGGAGACATGAGTGGTGTTGGCTCATGGACCACAGAGGTCCCTTCCAACCCCATAGCATTCTGTGATTCTGTGACAACCAGAAGGAGTAGTCTTTTTGGTGGTGTCAGGGTCTCTTGTGAAGGTGACTCTTGTCTTTGGAGTCTGAGGTCCCTCCTTTGGAGAATTCTGTCGGCTGCTTAGGTCAGGACAGAAATGCATTGACAAGAGCCTCAGGCAACTGCTCCAAAAACCTTAATATCTGCTTTTTATCTGGGGGAGAAGAACCATCTCCAGTGTTTTCAGCCCAGACTGCTTCCTCAGCTCAAAAATAAATTAAAACTTAATGCATTTTAGGTTACTGAAATATGAAATGCTAAGTCCAATTTCTCTGCTTCTGTGTAGGCTGACAAAATGTCAAAGAATAAGAAAAAGAAGTTGAAAAAGAAGCAGAAACGGCAGGCCGAGTTGTTAGAGAAGCGAATGCAAGAGATAGAGGAAATGGAGAAGGAAGCAAGCCCTGGGCAGAATCAGCCTGAAGAGGAGGAAGAAGCTCAGAGCCCCCTGGAAATGCTCATAAAAGTTAGTCCACCAGAGGAAAACGTCAGCAAAAAGCCAGGTATGGACCTACAATATTGCTGAAGTAGCACAGTGTTCTCCTGTCACTCATGCTGAGCAGAGGGAGCATCTTCAGCAGAGGTGGCCATTGTTATTTAGCCTGTTTACATTGCATTTTACTCGTCTAAAGAGACTAGAAAATACCCTGTTACAAATTGAGTTAATGAATGACTGTGGTGCTTCCAGCTGTAGTTGTACTTTAGACTATTGAATGCATAAGTATTCCCACTTGTAAAAAATACCCATGCATTTCTTTTTCAGCATAGGGACACACCCTCCTTTGTGATTTTTTCATTTCTAGTCAGAAATGTAAGTCTGTAAATTGTCACTGGCTGTTAAATTATGGAATAAGTACCGTTCAGTCTGTTCTGATGGTTTTGCTCTTAAAATGGAGCACAAGTAATTCCTCTCAGTTACTTGAGTGAATCTTTTCCCAGAACTAGAAATGCAGCCTGATGAAAACAAAGCTTATACAGTGCAGGGAACAAACCTCTTTAATGCTTTTGTTTAAATATGATTCAGGGGGGAAAAAACTAAGTCTTGTAGGTTTAGGAGAACAGAAGACACACGTTTTGAAAACTGCCTACTTCTGAGGGCTCCCAGAACAGCTTCATCTGTTACTTTGATTATATAGATTCTATCTTCTCCTTTTCCTCTCTTCCAGCTGAAGCCGTTGTACAAGAGCAATCAATTTTAATTGAAGGCAACGTGGAAAAATGTGTAACAGAAATAAATTGCAATGGTGTGATACAAATGACGGACTTCCCAGACTCCGGCAACCAAGGGTCTGTGCGACTTGAGGATGACCTTCATAATGCCAATGACTGTGGCGATCATCCTCACCCGAAGGAGAACTTCCATAGTTGTAATTACAGTCAGCGTAATGGCGACTCAGAGAACAGGCCCCAAGAAGGAATGTCTGTCTCGTTCGCGCCCTTGGTTTCAGAGGATTCCATGGTGTGTCAGCCCACGTCCAACGAGGAGCGCTCGTTCAATGAGCAGGAGATCAACCACTTGCAAGAAAGCATCCGGACAGAGCTACCTTCAGAGGACGAGAATGAGAATAATGGCCCCTCAGACAACAAAGGTATAAGAGGAACCCTGTGAGAAAGGGCTCCTTTCTCCTCGGTCTGGGAGAGTTGTGTCACATCACTTCATTAGACTGTTATAGAAACCTTCATTTTGTGGGCTGAAGGGATCAGAACCACCTGTTTGAGACTTTTTCTCCCAGGACTAATTAACATGGCAGTTCTTTTCTGTGGTATTTGCTGTTTGTAACTTCTAGTTGTTGTACTTCAGACAATTGAATGTATAACTATTCCCACTTTTAAAAAATAACCCATACATTTGTTTTCCAGCATAGGGACATTTTCCCCTTTGTATGAGGTGTTCTTTATGTCATTTTCATTTATAGTCAGAAATGTAAGTCTGCAAATTGTCGCTGGTTGTTAAATTATGGAGTAAGTACTGTTCAGTATGTTCTGATGGTTTCGCTCTTAAAATGAAGCACTGGTGACTCCTCTCAGTTACTTGAGATGAGTAAATGTTTTCCCAGAACTAGAAATGCAGTCTGATGGAAACAAAGCTTATACAGCATAGGAAAAAAAACAACCAAACCTCTTTAATGCTTTTGTTTAAATATTATTTGTTTCAGGGGAACAAAACTAAGATTTTGAAACTTGAACTGCATGTAGCTGAATGCCCTGCTAGATTCCTAAGTGTATTTTGCTTCTCACAGCTCTCTCCCAAACTTCTTTAGAGCTACAGCTGGATGTAGTTTAGGGACTTAATATTTTTGCTCTCCATTGTGTCACTGAGGTTTTTGCCAAAGATACTTAGCTCTTGTGACTGTCTGTTGCAGCAGTGAGTGGTAGCTGTGGGGAAAAAGGTGCTATAACATGTGGACTATCTTTCACAGATTTAGGAAGATATAAGAGTTGAGAGGCTTGTTTTATTTCTGGCAGTACCTTTATTGAAAAAGCCTGTCTAGATCTAGATAGACTTTTTAAGGCTGTGTAAATAATTCTGCGAAAGTGTTGCTCTTGCATGTTCTTACTTCTGCTTTGTGACACCAGTCGGGTCTAGTGGTCTCTAAGGAGAAGGATCTGGGGGTCCAGGTGGATAATAAATTATCCATGAGCCAGCAATGTGCCCTTGTTGCCAAGGGGGCCAATGGAATCCTGGGCTGCGTAGGGAAGAGTGTGACCAGTAGGTGGAGGGAGGTCATTGTCCCCCTCTGCTCTGCACTGGGGAGGCCACAACTGGAATATACTGTGTCCAGTTCTGGGCTCCCCAGTTCAAGAGAGGGAACTGCTGGAGAGAGTCTAGCGTAGGGCAACAGAGATGATGGAGGGATTGGAGCATCTCCCTGATGAGGAAAGGCTGAGGGAGCTGGGACTCTTTAGCCTGGAGAGCAGAAGGCTGAGGGGAGGCCTTATTAATGCTTAGAAGTATCTAAAGGGTGGGTTGAAGGATGGAGCCAGACTCTTCTCAGTGGTTCCCAGTGACAGGACGAGGAGCAACAGGCACAAGCTGGAACATGGGAAGTTCCACTCCAATATGAGGAAAAAATCTTTTCTGGTGAGGGTGGCAGAGCCCTGGAAGAGGCTGCCCAGGGAGGGTGTGGAGTCCCCTTCTCTGGAGATCTTCAAGTCCTGCCTGGATGCTCCTGAGTGATGTGCTCTGGGCAACCCTGCTGTGGCAGGGGAGTTGGACTAGATGATCTCTAGAGGTCCCTTCCAACTCTGACAATTCCATGTGGCTCTGCTGTTCATAGAGCAGACTGATGCTGATTTTTATATCTAGTCTTCGGGGAGGGAAAAGTCCTTGAGCAAACCCCTTCCTGGGTAGGGGAGAAGGCCGTAAGATTTGGGTGACAGATGGTGACAGTGTCCATGTAGCTTTAATCAGCTGTTGTCTGTGTTGCCTCTAGGAAAATCGACTGCTGGGAATTTCCTTCTTAATCCTCTTGAGCCCAAGAATGCAGATAAGCTCAAAGTGAAGATAGCTGACCTGGGGAATGCCTGCTGGGTGGTAAGTTTAAAATCTGTTCACATTGACTGTCTAAACCTGCTAATTCATTCACAGGATGCCAAGATGGAAAAGAATCTGTAAAATAGATTCTTAGACCTGCTTGTGAAAGTAGTGACAGTTTGAAACTTCATTGGGGGGAATAAAATGAGGGAGCAGGGACATTAGTAGTCTTCAACATAGGATTTCAGCCTGTGTTCTGGGTGCCTCTTTAGCCATTGGATTATTTCTAATAGGCCTGTGGGAGAGTGTCACATCTAATGGGTAGAAATCTGCATATGC
This sequence comes from Tringa tobata, assembly GCA_033628505.1. Taxonomy (NCBI): domain Eukaryota; kingdom Metazoa; phylum Chordata; class Aves; order Charadriiformes; family Scolopacidae; genus Tringa; species Tringa tobata. The sequence continues at coordinate 125,551 of JAHREE010000485.1, forward strand.
AGAACTTCTGAAAGAGTCTGGAGAATGAGAAAGTTGCAAACAATTGCTCTGATGTGCTAGTTCTGTACTTTATTAGCTTGTCAAACCATTTCCAGTGGATTCATGAGCACATGAAAGAGACTCATAAATAGTTTTATTCTTTGATCGTTTTGCTGTGCTGCTTTTAAACGTTTGACATTTCAAATAGAAGAAATGCCTATTTTACTTGGCTTTCTAAGTGGCAAAATACTTCAGATCTTATGGGAGAGAGACTCAGAATTGCACACATCAGGCTTGCAGCAGCTGGTAAGGTCGTCTCTTAAATTGGTGTTGCTTTTTTGCCTTAAGGCACCTGAATCCTGGCCTGTCACGATCAGTAGGAGAAGGTGCAGCTTTTGAAACAGTCTTCCCTTGGCCTGTTTTTGTGACTTGCTTTCCTGGACTGTTTTACTTGAGGAGTGTCTGATGTAGAGCTTCAGAGGGCTGGAGCCCCTCTGCTCTGAGGGGGGCTGAGAGAGTTGAGGGGGTTCACCCTGGAGAAGAGGAGGCTCCAGGGAGACCTTGGAGGCCCTTCCAGTCCCTAAAGGAGCTCCAGGAAAGCTGGGGAAGGACTCTTGATGAGGGAGGGGAGCGCTAGGAGGAGGAGGAAGGGTTTGACCCTGAAAGAGGGGAGATGGAGCTGAGATATGGGGCAGAACTTCTTTGGTGTGAGGGTGGTGAGAGCCTGGCCCAGGTTGCCCAGAGAAGCTGTGGCTGCCCCATCCCTGGAGGGGTTCAAGGGCAGGTTGGAGGTGGCTTGGAGCAACCTGGTGTGGTGGGAGGTGTCCCTGCCCAGGGCAGGGGGTGGCACTGGATTGTCCTTAAGGTCCCTTCCAACCTGAACCAATCCATGATTTAATGAGTATGTAAAATTCAGATGAAATTGATCTACTTTGGCCTTTGAGGTTGTTGATTCTCCTCTCTTTAAACAGTCTGTAACTGCTTAATAAAACATTTCTTCCCTTTAGCACAAGCACTTCACTGAAGACATCCAGACGAGACAGTACCGATCCCTGGAGGTGTTGATCGGGTCGGGGTACAACACCCCTGCTGACATCTGGAGCACGGCGTGTATGGTGAGTGGGGTCACCAGGGGGCTTTAAACTCTTCCTGTGGATGATTCTGGGAAGCTGGCTCTCTGGACTGCCGAGTCACTAGACAAGCCTGGAAAAAACCCCCACAGGTGTTCAGCCAACTTCCAGACTTGCTGAATACCGTGTTTCCATACCAAAGTTTCTCTCTTATTTTTTTTTGCCACGTCTGGCTTTCCTTTTGAAAGTTAATTTTGTTGTATGGCACAAATATGGTTGTACTTTGTCCTCGTGCTTTGTGGAAAAACAAGACAACTGTGCAATTCTGAGGATTAAATCCTTTTTTATAAAGAGCCTTTCTGCTGCATCCAGCCCTGTTTCACAGATGTCTGCAGTATAATTTCATATTTTAATGGTATGCATCTTCTGCATGTTTGGAATCATTTTATAAGCTGAGTAATGCCGAGACAAGGCTGATGCTGTTCCTGTAACAGCTGGCAAATGCAGAATATGGTAATTTAAAGAAAAGAAAAAAAAAGGCAGTCTAGTCAGTTGCTGCGTGTGCCTCTCTCTCCATTCTGTGTTTACGAATCAAAGCTTGGGGTCTTTTTTATATTTTAAGCTTGGAAAACAGTGAGTGAAATAATTTTTGCTCTCTTGGAAAACAAGCTGTGTTTTTTGGTGACTGGGGTAAAAGAGAAGGGGATACGGTCGTGTTGTCTCTGCACAACCTGTGGCTGAAATTCAATAGTGAAACCACAGCACTCTGTAAAGAAAAGTAAGACTAGAGAAGGTCAGAGGTTCTTGTTTTGAGTAAAAGTGAATATGGAAAAGGGTAAATGTGTCATGGAATTTAGGAGTGGTGAGTTGAAATGAATGCAAATGTTTCTCTTATTTAAAACATGTTTTTATAGCTCCAGACAAACATTCAGAGGTTAAGTGTTTGAAAAATGTCTCTTTAATATCTGGAATGTGGGGAGAGGGGAGAATATTTGTTAAAAAAATCCCCAAAAACCTAGAGCTTGGACATGACATCATTTTGCAAAATGCTGTAGAAGCGGAAGAGAGGGTAAGCATGTGAAATGCCTTAATTTTGTACAGTTTCATGCATGAATACTGCATATGCTGTGATCCAGAACTCATCGTAGGTGTGCCTGTGATGGTTTTTTAATGTAGTCATTGAAGTACGGCAAAGTAATTACACATCTTAAGCTGATAATGGTGTGCTGGAGGTTTGCAGGTTATTCTTCCCACTGCTTTGCTTCTGGCCTGCAGAGAGATGCAGAATCAACCTGTGGAGTATATTCAAGTGATTTAACGTGCTCCTTTCTGTTTGTTTAGGCCTTTGAGTTAGCAACGGGAGACTATCTGTTCGAGCCGCATTCTGGGGAAGATTACTCACGGGATGAAGGTGTGTTTGTCTAAGTCTTTCCTTTTTTAAAATGGGATGTGAAATACAACGGTTGCCTCTTCAGAGTGAGCCTTCGTTTCTGATTAGCAATGCAAAGGCTCCTGGCAAAAAGATGGTTTACTTAAATCAGCGCCAACTGTGCTTGAGCCTCTGCAGTAAAATACTGCAATGAAATCCATGTTCTTGTGTTTCCCGTTGCTCTTACCACTGAGTTCTATGTCTTGCTTCTTAAACTGATTGTGCCCCAAATTGTCTTTACCCTTTTTTTTCCCTTGACTTTGTCATGGCTCAGTGTAAGCTGATTTCAGGTGGATCTCAAAGTAATTTTTAAGGGAGATAATGTTTTTGTCCTTCTGTCCCAGAGAAGGAAACTGGGGCACAAGAGATGCCTTCTGTGGACGTGACTCATTGTCTTTTCTTTTGAAAAAATGCAGATCACATTGCATTGATCATAGAACTTCTGGGGAAAATACCTCGCAAGCTCATTTTGGCTGGAAAATATTCCAAGGAGTTTTTCACCAAAAAAGGTAAGAGGAAATAAAGCAGTGTCACTTATCGCCCCAAATACACAAGTGCCTTGCTAGAAATAACCAATTAACAATAGATGCCTCTTGAAGTCTTTCCTTTGCTTTATGAAAGGCTTTCTTAGTAAAACTGCAGCTAAATATAAGGCATTCTTGTCTAACTGCTAAAAGTATACTCCGCCCTAGTACTTGACATCTTGGGGTAGATCAAATGCAGCAGGTAGAAGAAAAAATAAAATACTATGGGTACTTCTTCAGACTTGATTGGGCTTTTTTTAGCTGCTTTTTGTGAACTAGAGGTGTTGACTCACCTTTGAAGTCTTCTCTAGACAACTTTGTTCCATTTCTCACATGCCACTCGTCTAAATAGTGCCTTTCATCCTGAGCCATGGTGCTCAGGACACATCGTACCATTATCGTAAAGCCCTGAGTACCCCAGAAATGTATTAAGTCTCAAGAAGTTGTTTTTGACCTAGTTTACTACATTTCTTTTTTTTTTTTAATAAAACAAACCCTTTTTTATTAGCAGTGTCTTGCTTTCTCAAAGTGCTGCATGTATTGCGTGTATTCCAAAGTCAACGGCCCAGTGTTTATCTGTCATGTCAACCAGTATTATTGGTCATTTAATAAAGTTAATATTTGCTGATATTGGATTGGAAGTAGCAGGAGGGGGGAAAAGAAGCCTTCAAGAAAGTACATTTCTAGAACAGTCTTCAAAAGCAGATAGAAAAGGGGTTTTAGTGTAATTCATTTCTTCCCTCAGCACAGCCTACTGTTTATACTCCTGGTACCCAACTGTTCAGAAGAATTTCTGAATTCACTCTGTTCTGTGTAACTGTTTGGCCTATTTTATTCAGCTTCCCCGTTCCCACGTCTCCCACTTAACCCGTTTGTCTGGGTTTTCAGGTGACCTGAAGCACATCACCAAACTGAAGCCCTGGGGCCTTTTCGAAGTCTTGGTGGAAAAATACCAGTGGTCCCAAGAGGAGGCAGCTGCATTCACAGACTTCTTATTACCCATGCTGGAGCTGATCCCGGAGAAACGAGCGACGGCCGCCGAGTGTCTCAGGCACCCCTGGCTTAACTCCTAGAGGCTTCAGCCCGACGCCACAGCACTACACTCTGGTTTACAGCATCGCGTACGCGCACCCAGCTGCCCCTTCCTGGTTTTGGTTTTTGTTTTTTTATTTTTTCCCCTTGTTCGTTTTCCAGTGTGAAGTTCTTCCTTCGAGGCTTCCAAGAATTTTAGATAAATCTAACCTGTTCTGCTGAGTTTGCTTGTGTGACTCGATGGGGACTCTCCTCAGCCGGTGGGGCGTCATCCGTGTTTTGCCTTGATTGGGCTTCGCCAAAGACTAATTGCCTAAAATAGGAAGTTTTTCCCCGAGTCTCCTCACTGTTTTGCGCCGTGTGTTACAGATGTGAGCTCACCCCTGCTCAGATCCGCTCCCGGAGCTAAACCTCAGCTCTCCTTTCTTCCTGAGGGAGGAAGCGAAGATCCAAACGCCTCCTCATCTCACTGGCTCAGGAGTCGATTTCCCGCCGTTGATCCCGTAGCGAGCAAAGGGGTGAGAAGTAACGGGTGGCACCGAGGTGCTGGTAGTTCCTTGTAGAGCAAAGACCTCAAAATCCTCTGTTTTCTGGGTGTCTGCTGTATTCTTTGCGTTCCAGTCACGTAACTTTTCTTTAGTTCTAGCTGCTTAAATCTTTTGAAAAGAGCTATTTAAACTTAGGGCTTTAGTATCCTTGATTTCTTCCTCCGAAGTGCCCTGCCCCCTTTACTTTTTCCTTCCTCGTGCCCAGATAGTCGGAGTAGTTTTGGAACTTGGTGACGTTTTTTCTACTTTCATGCCTGTGACTAAAAGGCGACAAGCGAAATAAGCTGGAACTGACTCAACGCACAACCTTCGGCACACAGATGGCTGCGCCCTTTGGCCGCACAGAAAGCCTTGTTGTAGGCAACTCTTCTAACATATTAGTGAGCTGTAAGGTTTTTTGGGGTGTGTTGTGGTTTGGTTTGTTTTGTTTTGTTTTTTTTAATCCCTTACAGGCACTTTTTTGCCTTGTATCTGTGAGAGATTGGCTTTCACTGCTGCGGTCTGCTCTGCCGCTTGAGTTTTGACCATTTGCTGCTTCCCAAGCGTCTGGGTCGCAGCCACGCTATCACCCTTGGCTTTGAAAATCAACACTTTGAAGGCCCAGTGTAAAGATTTCTTGTCCTTTTCCACTTGCTTAAGGTGCCGGCCTTCAGAAATGACTCCCCAGGATGGGACTGCCTTTGATTTTCTGGGCCATTAGCACAAGGCGAGCTGGCAGAAGTGGAAGAGAACTGACTTTTTCCATGTAGATACTGGATTAGAAGCTGTTTCTAGAGTTTACCCCCAGTAAAAATGTTCTGGGGGGAATTTCTATGTGAACTTCTCAGAGGAGGTTGGATATGAATAAATAGGTTAATTTTAATTAAAAGTTAAATCACTGTGGCATTTGATAGTTTTATGATGGCTTCTTCTAGACTTGCCCATCCTGTTACAGATTTGAGTGCATCCTACTCCGCTCTAAAGCGAGATTTGGCAGCGTTGGGGCTCCAGAGGCATTTCCTTCCCCTGGACCAAACTGGCCTTTGGATTCCTGGTGGCTCTTGGTGGTAGAAGCTGCTGCAGGAACATGCTGGAGGCCACCCAGATGCTCTCCGAGACAATTGTGTTGCCAAAGCTGCCAAGACCACTGTTACGTGTCTCTTCTCTGTGTGTGTTTGGAAATCCTGGTTCGAAAGGAGGGTTCATTCATAAACTTTGGTGTCATTTAACCCACTCGAAAGAGAGTTGCTGGGGTCCAGTGCCTGATTGGGCTCATTAATGCAAATCATGCTGCATGTTCTCTTAGGGGTAGATCAGGTTCTCTATGCATATAATCTAAAATTAAAGGAAGATAACATACCAAAAGAGTTTTAAACTGCTGATTTGACCTTTTTGGGTTTTCCCCCTCCTCCCCCCTCCTTTCATCTGGAATTTTCCAGTTGTGTGTCACTTCATCCCTGTTACAGAAGCCTTGGAGACAGGACTGGGTTCCAAACTGTGAAGATCCACGGGCAGGGCAAAGGATTTCTTGTCTTGAGGGCTCACCCGGTCCTGTGCACTGGCTGATTTAAAGAACTTTTCCTAGAAGGGCTCTGCTTTGACTCCGAGAGCCCTTTTCCATCCTCCCCTTCCCTCTGCCCCCTGACTGGAGGAGGAGGAGGAGGGTTTATACCCAGAGAGCCAAGGCTGGAGCCAGCTTGTGAGTTGAAAACCTGCAGGAGCGGCTGTCGGGATTCCGTCTTGTACCGTGTGCTCCTTCACTTGGGGTTTGTTGTTTCCAAACTGCCGTAAAGTGCTCACACTAAAGGATTTGTACTTGCTGTGTCAGTCTAAAACCTGAAGGAAAATACATTTTTATTCTTTCTACTTGGGTGCTTTGTCTTTTTTTTTTTTCTCCTTTGTGAAAGCCGTACAATAAACAGATTATTTAATAACTGAGCCCTATTCCTCATATGTTCCCTCTGTAAGTCCCGTCGTTCTGAGCCTGTGGCCCATCAATGGAATTCTCTTTGCTCGTGAGCACTTGGGTTTTTATTTCCAGAACGAGACGCAGGGAGGTGGTGGAGGTGAAGATGGTGAGCTGTTTCAAAATGGGGAGAAAAATAGTCAACAGCAGCACAACTCCCCCGTTTCTTCGTTCTAAAACATGTTTTCTTAAGTCTGGCCTCTTTCTGCTCTTCTCCCTGGCAAAGAGTCTTAATAAACACTTTTAGAGGGAAGCATAAAACTGGAAGGTGGTTGTCAGAACTGAATTGAATCACAGGAAAGAAGTTCCTCCTCATGTTTAGATGGAACTTCTTATGTTCAAGTTTGTGCCCATTTCCTCTTGTCCTGTCCCTGGGCACCACTGAAAAAAAGCCTGGCCCCATCCTCCTGACACCCACCCTTTCAGTATTTATAGGTGTTGATCAGATCCCCCCTCAGCCTTCTCCTCTCCAGACTAAAAAGACCCAAGTCCCTCAGCCTTTCCTCATAAGAGAGATGCTCCAGGCCCCTCTTCATCTTTGTGGCCCTCTGCTGTACCTTCTCCAGCAGTTCCCTGTCCTCTGCCATGGTTTGCAAGGACTGTCCCAGCCTGTGACAGTCACTGCAGCCCACCAGAGGTTTTTTTTCCCCCAGAAAAAAAAAGCCCTTTCTAAAAAGAATTGTTTGGTTTTTGTTCCCAGAAGGGGAAGCTGGTTCATGGCTCTGAATTTTATGGTATTTTTCAAGCACAAGGGCAACCTGGGACATGGCGGAGGATTTCCCCTGCCCCAAGGAGACCAGCACAACACCCAAAACACTAATTTTTTAATTATTTTTTTTTTTATTCAGAAGTAATTTCATTGAAAGAACTTGTACAAACCCCAAGAAGCAGCAAATGGCCATCCCTCCCCTTTGCCCCGGGTTTGCTGATGGACTCAAAAAAGCCGCGTGTGTCCAGTTTGGGCTCTTCCCATCCCATAAACTCCAGGGGAGCTGCGAGGCCACCAGAGTCCACAGTTGTAGAAACTCCACAGAAGTTGGTAAGTTTAAAGCTCCTGGAAAAGTCACTTGATAGGAAAGGGCTGATGGAAGAAGAGCTTGAGTTCCTGGGAAGAGAAAGAACAGATCAGCTGTTGCCCAAAGGGAGCAGGACTTAAATTTTAAGGTGGTTTTTTTTTTTTTGCCACTTGGCAGGGATTTACATTTTCCTGGTCTCAGGAGGCAAAGCAAAGGCTATTTCTCCTTTAACCAAAAATAAACCCAATGGGACCGTAGCACCCGAATCTATATAGTTGTCAGTCCTTTAGTAATCCTCAAAATACAACCCCAGTGTTATGTGTGCTGGGGGATTAAAAAATAATAAGCACTGTGGGCATCACTTACGTGGTGATGAGCTCTGTCACTCATGGCCCTCTTCTGTAAAACAAACAGATAATTATGGTGTTAATGGGCGTGGGATAAAACTGAAGGGGTGGGGGGGCTTGCCAGGTTTTGTTTTCAAAAAAGGGTTAAAAAAAAATAAAATATGAAAGTGCAATGGGCAGAGGGAAAGTCCCAGGAGGGTGAAATGGATCCTGGGTCAGTTTGGGCTCCTGTCTTGGGCTGCTTTGATTTTCTGCCCCATCTGGCTCCCGGGGAACCCCTCTGACCCTCACAACTCTCCCGTTGGGGGGAAGCCACCATCCTCCCCCCCGCAAGCTGTGGGGTGGGAATGCTCTGCAGCGGGACGGGGGACGAGGGGAGGCTCGGAGCTCAACCTTTACCTTTATTTTCCACTTTAAAATCGGAGGGGAGGAGGTTGTCCTGCCGGTTCCCCAAGACGAAGGCCAGGAAGGAGAGGATGAGGGCGTCGAGGATGCCGATGATGCAGAGGATGTAGGCCCAGCGCACGGTGCAGGCCCCCAGCGTGTACTTGTCCGTCTTGTCCCCACACATGCGCCTCACCTCGCTCGAGTCCCAGCCGTCGGGGTAGATCAAACACCCGATCATCAGCCCCGTGGCTGCGGGGAGAGGGAGGCGTTAACAGCGGCCGTGAGGTACCTGCTGGGCCCAGGTTCCACAGGGAGAGATGGAGGAGCACGGCAAAGATAGATGGGATCATGGAATGGTTAGAGTTGGAAGGGAACTTAAAGCCCCCCCTCCAGTCCCACCTCCCACCACACCAGGTCGCTCCAAGCCCCCTCCAACCTGCCCTTGAACCCCTCCAGGGATGGGGCAGCCATAGCTTCTCTGGGCAACCTGGGCCAGGCTCTCACCACCCTCACACCAAACAAGTTCTTCCCCACATCTCAGCTCAATCTCCCCTCTTTCAGGGTCAAACCC
>JAHREE010000486.1:0-12410 GCA_033628505.1 Tringa tobata
TTCTGCAAATGACAAGAAATTGAAGAACAGTTTATATACTTACGTTTAGCCTGGTCTGCATAAAGCAAAAGGTTCACTGAGTACAGAAAGGAGATTTTTAGGTCATGTAGACAATGACCATACCACATAATCCCTCCAGAAGCCCAAGGGACCAGAAAAGTAATGAGCATGTATTATTTAAAGGCTATGCAAGAGTCAAAGTGATTTTGATTCTCAGAGATGCATAAATGGGATGAAGGCCGACCATAGTTCAGCTCTAAAATCACAATCCTCCATGATTCACAGCCAAAATAATACAGAAACAGACTGGACTAGCTGATCTTAAAGGACCCTTCCAAACTAGGCAATTCTATGATTCTATGATTTTCCTCTTCTTTCTAATACTCACTGCTATGGGCAGGGACACCACCCACTAGAGAAGGTTGCTCAAACCCCATCCAACCTGGTCTTGAACACTTCCAGGGATGAGGCATCCACAAGTTCCCTATGAAATCTGTTCCTGTGTTTCACCACTCTCACAGTAAAGAATTTCTTCCTAATACCTAATCTAAATCTCCCTCTTTCAGTTTCAAACCATTATTCCTCATCCTATTGCTCCAATCCCTGATAAACAGTCCCTCCTCACCTCTTCTGTAGCCTTCTTTAGGTACTGGAAGGCCACTACAAAGTTTCCCTGGAACCTTCTCTTCTCCTGGCTGAACAACCCCAACTCTCTCAAGCCTGTCCTCATAGAAGAGATGCTCCAGCCTTCTGATCATCTTTGTGGACCTCCACTGGAACTTACTCCAACAGATCCATGTCCTTCTTATGCTGAGGACTCCAGAGATGGAGTACTCCAGGTGGGGTCCACTATGTATTTGCTCTTGGAATTGCTGTGACCCAGATGCAGGATCTTGCACTCGGCCTCTTTGAACTTCATGAGGTTTGGAAACAATGAGTCGGTGAGTTTTCATGGTGCTTCAAAAATTATGCTTATGTGCCCTCTCTGCTTTAGTCACAGAGTGTAAATTAAAAAGAAAATTTAGAGTTTATTTGTATTTTCCCATGTAGTAGTCTAAGACAAAAAACGAATGTCTGTGGTGTTGAAACCAGCCCCTGGTAGTTACAGGCATTATAGGCAATGTAAATCCATAGAAGACCTATTCCACTGGCTTTGAGTCACTCAATAATTCACATTCCTCTTCCAAAATTACAGTTTCCAGTCAAATACCATACAGTATATCTAATTTTGTGCTTTTGCGGTGTTCAAAAGCTTTTGTTTTGCCCGGGCACTTGTGGATGAAGAAAAAGCAGCTGTTTATGAAACAAATTTTGGAAGTGCACAACTCCAGGAGCCAGAACTTTATAATCTCCAATCCACAAAATTCCTTAGGACTGAAAATGAAAAGATTATCAGAGCCACTGGCAATGCTGCGCTCATTTAGACATTTAGTGATTCCTCTGTAACAACCTGCATTAATCTGCGTGACTGACTTCAGCCACCTTTTTTTACTCTCAGCAATAGGTTCACTTTGTCAATGATATTGTGTCAGACTTCCACAGACTTCACTCTGTTATCAGCTCAAGCACTATGTTAAATAGCAGAATTAAAACTAAGTTATGGACATTTTAAAAGCACATTTTCCATCTATTTATGTGGTCCAGAATTTATTAATGAGTTCACTTTGAGACTTAAAAGACTCCAAAAACCAAGCAAAGAAAAAATTCAAGCACATATGCTTATACACAACCATAAACTATCTAAAGACTTTCAAGCTTGCCAAGCTGAATTATTTGGCTCCAAACATTGCTCATTTATTTTTCTATTTAGAACTCATAATAGACCGAGGAGGATAATCACCACATTCATTATATGGTTTCTCTGTTTGAAAAATTTAATTTAATACTCAATTTCTTGAAATATGTAAACTCAACATTTGATCAGACAGCCTAAGTTTCTACAACCTATTCTCTAATCAATGCTGCAATTACAGATCAGCAAACACCACTCAGAAGCAGGTAGTAGTTACTGATAATTCTCCAGTTTAAAATTTAAGACTTCATGAAGAAAATTAAACGCAATTTTATAGTTTTGTTAAAGAGGCATAAATTGTCCAGAATACTATCTTTAAGAGAGTGGAAGTAAGAGTTAATTCTTCATTTTGGTGCAGTCAAGGTTTCTTTTACTGAATGCTTTTTTGAAATAAAATATGTTTTACTTTCAAAATATTGAGACTTTTTTTCGCTCATCTGCTAGTCACATTTTTGTCAAAAAAAACCCCTGCCAATTTTAACTCAAATTCAGAAAGATTTTAAAGGTTTTAGCTGTCACTGAAACTATTTGCTAATAATATCCCTGTGTTGCCTATGTCATTTTGGGAAAATAGTTATGTGTTTTTTCAGAAGCATCCATGGAAGTTCTGTGGTTTCCCTTTACACATCTTGAAAAAGAGTGCACTTGACAATAATTAAAATGTACTCTCAAACATTATTCTGGAATTCTGCAGTTAGTTTATTATTAGAGACCATTTGATTACATAGAAGTGAAAAAAACCGTAGTTATCTTTCCTATGTTTTGATTTAATTTAATGTGCTCAGGTGTTTTTAAAAGAAAAAAAAAAAAAAAAACACCCACTCAAATAAAGCCCAAGACAAAATAAAAGGAATACATGCACTGATCAGGAACAAGAATTGTTTTGTCCTCATTTTGAAGAACAAGCCACTTCATGCCCTTTACTCAGAATATCTTTATGTTCCACGACATATCTGGAACATGCATGAAGGTATCTGAAATTTGAGGTTACTAAATGATGTCATCAAGGACAAAAGAACTAGCAATTATCTTGTGTGTAGCAGGTCTCAACCTGTGTGAGGCTTTTCAGTTGCTTACACAACCCACTACTTGTGAAAATGCTCATGTGTGCTGGGATCCTCCAAAGACCTTTGCATACAACACCATCACTGGGTAAGATCCTTTTCCCAGTCCTTACCAATTGCAAATAAAGAAATCAGCCTTTTTGTGTGAACAGCAGTTGATCCAGTTGACCCTGATCTCTCCAAAACCAGCACATGTCATTTTCAATCAGAAGAAAATCTGAAAACCAAACCTTTGACAGTATTACCACTCTGCTGATTCTTCAGGTTTTTTGATCTAATTTTCGTTACTCAAATTTACATAGTTCATTAGTAATGTCATTCCGATTAATCTTTGCCTGGGGAAATCTGAAATAATTTGAATACCTTCATAACCACAGTAACTTGTCATCATATTTAAGTATCTGAAATCCCAAAATAGTCAAACACATTAGGGGCATCACAAATTACAAAAATCCCAATCAATTCCTCTCTGTGAAGACAGCACATTGTCCCCTTCAGTCCCAGTTTCAAGGGCTTTTCTCTTCAAGCAGCAGCACTTTTCCTTCACAGAAAAATACCTCTGGTAGTAAAAATCTCTAGGTAAATCCAAGTGTAGTGCTCTCAACTTACTTAGCACTTCCACAGATGACTTTGGAAACCTTGCCCAGGGTACTGTTCGCTGGCTGCCAGCCAGATCGCACTTATTATCTCGGTTCTGTATTTGCCTCCATTAATTTCAGACATCCCTTTAATTTCCTCCACGATGCAAGCAAACAGTTTCCCCTAGACCCAACATCCCCCAGCCAACAAATTCAGATATTTTGTATTGGTATTTCTCTTACTGGCTTGGAGTGCACAATTAGCAACTCTCACAGAATACAAATTGGTGGGACTGGAAACTCACCTGTGTGGCCAATCATGATCCTGAGAGGGGACGTTTCCCTCTCAGCCAGCAGAGACTACTGATATGACACGCACGGGGAGATGGAGTTCAAGACCTCGGCTCAGAGCAGTTAAGTTCAGACTGTAAAGGCGTGAATGCAAATGCACAGAATGATTCCCCAAGCGTGGTTTCAAATGCCATCGCTGGCTTTGTGTGCCCTTTGGTAGGGAGCTCTCTTTGTCTGTCACGCTGCAGGATGTCTGATACAGTCCCTGTGAAAATAACTGCCAGAAAAGTGCTTCCTCGTTTGCCAGTCATTCAAATGCCAGAGCTGAAAACACCCCTTGCAAAGCTGGGTTGATTTCTCTGTAATTATCCCCTCTTGCTCTGCTCTGAGATCCACAATGCATAAAGAATTCAGCACAGGAAAACAAGGGATCAGGTAATGGCACGCAAAAGGCAACTCTCTGATTTTTAAGCGCGTGAGCCCAGGCACTGAGACACAACAACATGACTGACAAGAGAGTTAGTGCTTCAAAGACCCAGAGAGGAAAGTGGTTTCTCAGCGTTAACCTGGATCTTGACTGACACTAAAAGGAAAGGTTCCCCCTAAATCCTTGCCATCCATGAAAGAGCGCAAAGAGTGTACTGAGTTGTACCATATGTAAAGGGAGGAACATGGAGAGATCCAACTACAACCTTGTTGATAAACTCTTCCAAAGCAGAGACGCCTCTTCCCTTACTCAGCACAGGAAATACCTAGATCTGTTGGAATAGGTCCAGGGGAGGGTGACAAAGATGCTCAGGGGGCTGGAGAACCTCTCGTATGAGGACAGGCTGAGAGAGTTGGGGTTGTTCAAGCTGGAGAAGAGAAGGCTCCGGGAATACCTTATAACAGCCTTCCAGTGCTTGAAGGGGCTACAGGAGAGATGGAGAGGGTGTCTATCAGGGTGTCCTACTGATAGGACGAGGGGTAATGGTTGTAAAGTGAAAGAGGGGAGATTTAGATTAGATTAGGAAGAAATTCTTCACTGTGAGGGTGGTGAGACACTGGAGCAGGTTGCCCAGGGTAGTTGTGGATGCCCTATCTCTGGAAATGTTCAAGACTAGGATATGAGCAACCTGGTCTATTGGGAGATGTCCCTGCTGTGGCAGGGGGCTCAGAACTGTATGGTCTTTGAGGTCCTTTCCAACCCAAACCATTCTATGATTCTAATGGGGGCCAGGGGAGAGGGGAGGAAAAATTTCTCCTTTGCCTTGACTTCTCATCTGAGTCTATCACAGTACAAGTCCCATGGCCAAATTATATCACTCTTCTACAAAAGAAAGTTTTCAGAAATAAATGTTTTAAACAAATCAGAAAGGCCGATGAGTTTGAGTATTGTTTATAATTCACATATTGCCACAATAATACCCGTTATAATACACGATGAAAGCTTTTCTTTCAATGTGCTTTTTCTAAAATCAAAAATGTTCCAATGTTTCCCTCTTCTTCACTCAAAACACTGTTTTTGTGATAAGAGAGATTGATTTACCAACAGTTTCCTTCAGCAGCACTGTATTTTTTCATGCACAAATATTTTGCCAACATTGTTTGATGTGTTTTACATCTCTTCATATAGAACAGCCAAGAAGAAATAATTAAGTCTTTCCATTTGTGGCTTAATTTTACTGAAGAAAAGACAGTTTACTTTTACTTGAAGAAAAGGCAGAAGTGATGTGCTATAATGAAATACCACTATCTCCTCAGAATTTCAGCTTCATAGTATATGCTTAAAATACTCTACAAATAGAAAAGTTGTGATTTTTTTTGGGCCAACTGTCCAAAAACAGCCCAAGGCATACTGACCTAAGTACAGGAAATCCAAAATGGGCCAGAATTATGCTGATCTTTGGTTAATTTGGGATCAAGAGTCCAATCACTAAATTGCCGTAGGGTTCAACAAAAAATTATCTCAAAAGTGATTTATGTCACTCACGACAGGAAAAGTTAGAGCCTGAGTCATGTAAAAGAGCCCAGAGAGATAGCACAAAAGACAGTATAAAAAGTTATGACTAAAATTACTCCTCTTATTCCTGTGTGGACAGATGTATTTAAGCATATATATCCTCTGCTGCTTCACTTCATGTCACACCATCTTGTGTTTTCTTTTTCATCACCAAAACTTTACTGCAAGGCACATATCAAGTTAGAAACCTTGGAAAATCTCTTCTACTTTAATTTCATGCCTCCTCTGCCAGGATGTGGACAAGAAAACCGCCTATTTAATTGCCTGTAACATCTCCTTGTGACTTTTCTGGTTCACTTTCCTGCATCATTGTTCTTTGATGAAGACATAAAATAGAGTTCACATCATGAACCCTGCCCCAAGCTTTTCTGAATAATACATGATTGGCTTTTGCAGGTGTGAAACTGTAGTATGTTGTATAAAAGCTAAAGTCAAAGAGGTCCTCTTGCAATTTGAACATTATTATCTATTATACTCAATGTGAAAAGGTGATAAAATACAACAATGTTTTTCTGTTGTGATCATCTTTGCATCAAGCCAAGCTATGAAAGGAGCAACTGAGTCACACAAAGGAGTGATATTTACATATGTCAAATACTTCTCTCATGTATCTGAGCATCTCATGTAATTAATACATTTATCCTAAGATTAGTAATGAGATTAAGATGGTTCTTCTCTGGTGGAGTGGCGTTTGAGAAAAAAAATATTTTCTTGAGGTCACACAAGGTAGTCCTCGTAGATTACTAAATCCTCACACCTTCAATACACCGAGGTCACATGGAACCATTACATGGTTTATAATTCAGATACTGACATCCAAATGTAAGGCATTGAGAAGATCTTCTATACGACCCTCAAAGACGTCTTTCTGACTTATTCCATCAGGATCTCAGAAACTCCTGCCACCTCAAGGAGCAGATGCCTGTTCCCATGTTGTCTCCCAGAGGTCAGTGACTATCCCATTGCCCAGGGATGCACACTACTGACCACCACCACAATTCAGTGTGGGGCCCAGTCAGGCCTGGGACTTTGGGGTTGGGGAAGAAAATGAGCAAAAGTAGAAGAGTTGTTTTTTCAACCTTCAGCTTTTCATTTAAAGAAAATCCCTATTCCCAGATCTTTGAATATGTTTGTTCTGTGTCCCAGGAACTGGCTATTTTCCTCTGCACCCACAGTTACACTTGAATTGAAAGTGCAGAGTGGTTTTGGAGTCGCTCTCAAACTTAAAAGGCAAGAGGGAGTATTTCCCTCCCTCTTCTGTTTGATAGGAAGAGTTTGTATTAAGAAAAGAGATAACTGTAGGAAACCCCTATTTCCCATTGACTTTAATGAAGCCAGAGATATGTCTTCATAGCTAACATACAATAGAATCATAGAATCATAGAATGGTTTGGGTTGGAAGAGACCTTAAAGATCATCTAGTTCCAACCCCCTTGCCCATGGGCAGGGACACCTCCCACTAGAGCAGGTTGCTCAAAACCCCACCCAGCCTGGCCTTGGACACTTCCAGGGATGGGGCACCCACGACTTCCCTGGGCAACCTCTTCCAGTGTCTCACCACCATTACAGGGAAGAATTTCTTTCTACTATCTAATCTAAATCTCTCCTCTTCCAGTTTAAAACTGTTGCCCCTTGTCCTTTCACTACACTTCCTGACAAAGAGTCCCTCTCCAGCTCTCCTGTAGGCTCCCTTCAGATATTGATCTTGGTCAACACTTTGCTGCTGTTCCTCAGCAAATCAAGAAGCATATCAGAATGTCAATAAAATATCTAGGACATGTTTTTCAGGTGCCAGGAGTTTTATAGAGGATGTGCTGTGTTGAAGCACACATTTTATCTCTGTGTGATGAAGGGCTCGAAAGCAGCATCTAAAAAGATATTAAAACAATCAGCAAAAAGTATATTACAGTAAATAAGAAATATTTCTGCTTCCACTGGCACCCTTCTTTAGGATGTACATAACGGTAGGCACCGTTAAAGTATAAATTTCATTTCCAGTTAAAAGTTTTCCCCCGAAGAATTAAAAATATGTAGAGTAAGTTGGAGGTGTTTAAATGTATCACACATTTAACAGGCTGCAGGTCACAAGGAGGGGGAAGTGGGTGGACAAAGAGACAAGGCTGGAAGAAGAAGAGAAATAACATTTGTGTGTACAATTACATTCAATTCATTCAAAGTTAAATGAGGGTCTGTGTAAGACGAGCTAATGTCAAACAGAAGTGCAGCCCAGTTGTGGGAGCATATAGCAGGTAAGCAAGCTAAGGAAGCACCCAGTACACCAGATACCTGCAATCTATGACCATGCACGTTTCTTTATTTATAGCTGCTTTCCCTGGTGTTTCTCTTTCACTTTTTCAGACAGTTGGAAACTCTGTAGATCCTCATGCAAGCAATATTCTGCTTGTTTATGGGCTTTAGATTTTCCACAGAATAATGAAAATGTCAGATTTACTTTAGTACTCGTGCTTAAATGCATAAATCGCACCTGTGATAATCTGACATTGTGCTGGGAGAGCAGGAGGAAAATTTCCAAAGACACACGCTTGCCTTTCTTCCAGGGGAATCAATACACTCCCACCAAAGAACCACCTACTGAAGGGATTTCATATACAATCAATCTCAAACATTTAAATTACACCATTGATTTTTTTTGGTGCTTAATAGTAGGTGCCATTCTATTTAGCTTGTTTTGACCTTTTTATTTTTATGGGTTGCTTTCTACCATTCTTCCTCGTATGTGCTGTGTATGAGGGTGACAGGACAAAACTGGCCCCTCAGTGACCAGTTTCTGTTAGAGCAGCAACGCAACGAGGCTTTCTCAACCCTGGTCTCTCTGCCAGTGAAGCCTGTCTGATACTCCCTTGTGTGGGCAGGATGTTTAAACCTTCAGCCCAAGGAACATATTCCAGCTTTTGTTTTTCACTGAGTCTTCTGCTCAGAAAAGGGCATTTCGGGGGGCATTTTACTTGCTAATGACCTGCAGAGCTGTATCTCGGTAATAAAAGAGATTAGGCATTAAATTTAGAGAAAAAACTAATCCTGTGATCTTAGTTCCAGGCTTTATTCCCCTCCATCCTCAGCAAATACAGCAGCTGGGATTCCGGCATGCCAAGGGTGAGCCCCTGCAGAGATGGAAGCCAGTATCATATAACTGAGGTGTGCATCTGGAGGAACCTTCTCCACTGAGAGTCCTTCCTTACAGATCAGGATGACATTTGTCCTCATTTCTTGGTCAGGATGGCAACCAGCCTTTTGTCAAGCGTTATCAGTCCAGGGATACCACTATTCGTAGTACAGATGTTCCCTTTCACAGGTTGGTTTGCCCAACAGGAGAGATCCTGCCTCCCAGGCCTCAAAAGATAACACCAAGTAATTTTTAAGTCCCAAAAGCAAATATTTCTAGCTTCCTGCACTGAAAGGTAGGGATCAATTCAATGGCATTACCATACACTGCCTGAAATAAAGCACACGTTTCATTCCTTGCAGCATCAGTGCCTTCTTAATATTGTTGTTCTGTTGCCAATAGACCTGAGTTATTCTCAAATTACAGGACAGATGCTAAAATGTCCTCTCAGAGTTTAATGGGCCATGGGTTAAGTGACAGACACGTTTACCTGAGTGTCCCAGTCTGACTGACATTGTCATTTAGCCTGTGAGATGACTCAAACATGCCTTCCCCATTTCCAATGCATATCAGTGCATTATTGTGAAAAAATGTCACCAAAAGGCATTAAACTCTTTCCTTGTTTTGGTGGAATCTCAATAACATTATAAGCTTCTATGTTAGGAAAAGTTATGTCTGTTTATGTCTTGATCAGGTAGTCTTCAAATACACTGAATGAGCCCTCTAAGAAATCAGCAAAACTAGAGAAACTAAAATAATCACAGTTCATGTTACAGTGTTGGAAAATCAAATCATTAGTTTAAGATAATGTCTCCCCAAGTCCACTGGTAATCCAAAAGAAATGTTATGTTCGTCTTGCAAACAAAGACAAAAAATAGCTTAACAAATTATGCTACGACATAAACAAGGATTATAGGAGCATTAGTGTCATAAGTATGCAAAGATATATTCTGAAGTATATTATCTTGCATTTGTTTTTCTTAAAAAAATCACTGGAAACACTTTTTTTTTGAAAAAAAAAAAATGCAAATATTGATTTCAACTTCCAGAGGTGTCCAGGTTTGAAGTAAAACAGAACTAATTTTCTGTTCAGTAATTTTACTTCTGGGCCTTTTATAACTAACTAAACTGTGAAATTAACAGCATATTGTTCAGAAACTGTTCACTCTCACAGTGATAAGACCTGATTATACCAAGGAATGTTGTGCAGAGGGGCCCTTGCCTATACTTTTTGCTATTACAACCAAGGTCAGGCAAATTTGTTATTTGCCCCTTTGGAGGGTCGGAAGTGGAAAAGTGTAGAGAATGTGATCCCACCTGTAGGGATGAGCGGACAGGACAGGTGATCCAAAACTGACGAAACAGGGTATTCCATCCCATCTGCCCCATGCTCAGTATAAAAGCTGAGAGATCAAAGGGTCAACTCTTCCTCCAATGGCCGATGCCTGAGGAGGACCCTGTCTGTTCATCTGCCTTTGATCCTGATCTGAGCATTCCTGACTCCAGAGCTGGAAACCAGCTGCTGCCCATCACTGAGTCCAGCCTGGGACTTTCCCCTGTGCCTGCTGGTGATGTGAACATCATTCTGGGAGCTTGATATAGTTTTGTATATACTGTATACTTTTTTCCCCCTTTTTTATTTATTATTTCATTATTTATTAATATTTTCATTAAAGTGGTTTAATTTTTTCTAAACTCATAAATCTCTTTTTTATCTCTTCCTCTCCTCTCTTTTCCTCAGAAGGGGGAGGGAGGGGCCATCTGTCGTTCTGATTGGTCAATCTGGCCAAAACCATGACAAGAGGGAAAAGCAGCATTTTGATCAGTTTACAGGACCAGTTACAGAAATTGATCATGCAGAAATTATACTCATTTAGACTCCAGAAACAGTTTTTCTTTGTTATAATCACCTTAAGATTTCTTTCACATTCTTTAGAGTGTTTTGTTACACTGTGTTTCTTTAATCTTCCTCATATGTCTGTAGCAATTTTAATTAACAGCAGCAAAAAGAAGGGGTTTATTCACAGGGAAAAAACTCCCAAACCAATCAGCAGCTGAACTATACAAATACTCCTGGTTAGAGCTGGTTACCAACACCACTGTTTTTGTGACCATCTGTCTATTTCACCATGCTGTACAATGGTGAAACACATTTACTTTCCCAATATTGCAGGTGGCTGCAAGGACAGTGGGCTTTCCGCCGGAGGGCTGCTGGTCTGATCATCTGCTGCTTTGATCAAAAGGGACTGAAAATCAGCTCTTTTCTTACTGGGAATCCAGCTCAGGAAGTCAGATGCCACCGTTCCGAACCCAGCTGTTCCGAGGGCAATGTCAATGTTCCATCTGTCACCAGATGGGAATGTAGGAGAATTGAGGTACCTAAAATATATTATCAGAATGAGAGAAAAGGTCACAGAACCCCACAGGAACATCTGATATGACCCAGAGCAAAACTCAACCCTAAGTTAAGCAGCTGCTTTCCATTATAAGGTTTTTCCATCTTCCCCCAAGCATTATGATAATGCCCTCCCCTTGAAATTCAATGACTCTGGATTAGACAATGCTTCCTTTTATAGGAACCAAAATTCCTATGTCTAAAAATCACCAAAGTGGAAAAGAATCCAAGACAAGGAAGATTCTGAGCTTCTATTCCCAAGCAGAACATTCGAGTTCAGAACTAATTTCTGCCTCCATCCTGCGCTCAGCTCAACTCTAACTAAAGTTAAAAAAAAAAGGGTATTTTGGTCAAATCCTCAGAGAAACCAGCACCCAGGAAAGAGGAAGATAAGACAGCTTCAGACCACAAAAGCTGCTTTTGGCTAGACAAATATAAAGTGCCAGGAGATCAAGATATAATCTCTCACACCCTCCTGAAGAATCACCAGTCCCAGCAGCATTGCCCCAGGAGAGGTTTACCAGGGAAAGAGGAGAGCAGCAGCGTGGGGACACAGGGACCTCCCAGTGGATGGAGAACGGATGTGCCACCAGGAACTGACACTCGCTCTGCTGTAGAAGGCAATGCCTAGACACGTGTAACAGACCATAATAACTGGGGCTGGAAGAGAGGTCAGCTGACATGACTTTTCGTTTTTGGAGCTGTCTTTTTCCTTAACCAGCAGAGTAGGTGAATTTTGTTTAGAGATGAACATTAATGGGGTGGGAGATCACATCCAAGGTGAAAGATTTCTGAGAAGGCAAATCTACTTGTCTTCTGTACTTGGGCCAAGCATCTCCAACCTCACCGCTACAGCAGAAGATGCCTGCATCTGTTTTCATTTTATTTTCTGAGATTTGTCTGATGTCAACAGGTACGATATGAGTTTCATACGCTACCAGTAAGGGTTTACTGTGAAATATGCAGTGCTGTGCTATTCTAGGGCTGGTAACGGTGCCAGACACTCTAACAAGCATTTAATTTCAGTGAGGGCACACATCTCACCGAAAGCTCCTGCAAAAACAGCAGCCTGTTTACCATCAGCACCACAAAACATCAAGACTTAAATGGCACATGGCAATAAGGGATGATTTTTTCTATTCTGTTTTATATCAGAGAACATGA
>JAHREE010000487.1:0-45835 GCA_033628505.1 Tringa tobata
GGTGGTGGAGTCTTCTTCTCTGGAGTCATTCAAAATCCACCTGGACACATTCCTGTGTGGCCTGCTCTAGGTGAACCTGCTTTGGCAGGGGGCTTGGACTAGATGATCTCCAGAGGTCCCTTCCAACCCCATATCATTCTGTGATAGTTTGGAAGTTTTATAGAACTAATCTAATTCGACTTTTCCCAGAAGATCAGTAAAAAATGTGAAGGATCCCTTAAGGTAGGTATCTGTTTTTTAAATAACACTGTAGAAGCACAGAAGCAAGATCACTGAAGCTGCAGCAGGGAACTTTTTTACATTTGGTGCACCACTGTTCTGTTTAATATCACAAAAAGCTCTATGAAACCAGAGTACTTTTCAAAATGTAGCTACTGTGGTTGCATGTAGCACACAATAGTCTTCCTACTACATTTTACAGAGATCTGTAAGACTTCAGGATACAGTTATGTTCCTTTGAACAAATTTCAAGACTTGAAATTTTTCAGATTTGGCAGCAGTAAGTCAGAGTTGAAGTGTACAATTCTTTTTTTCACAGCAAAGATGACCCAAATACCACTGCACCACAACAAGATAAACTAGCCATATTGTAGTTCTTCCTCTGACACAAAGAAGACTGTCAAATTGAGCACTATATTTCTTTAAAGGTCCCTAAAGTACAATAATAATAAACTGTGGAATTCTACCTATGTGTAAACAGGAAATCTAAGCTATGTTCTTCAGTGAAAGACTTTTTGGTTTGGTAGCCAATATATAAAAATATATCCAAGTTATAAGTCCCCCTTAACACCTTCAGAATCATTGTACTAGTACCTTTGATTTAATAAAGGGATGTATCCAAAAGGTATTAATAACAGATTTTGTAGGCAATACATTCATTTATATAAATATTACATTGTCTTCACCTTTTAAGATTTTTTTTAGGTCAATCAACTATCCTGTAACCGGGATTTATCTTAAGAGTTTTCATCCATATATGATTACAGTTCAGCAAGGAACACAAAGCCACTTTTGATTTCTGCCAAAAGTATGTTTCACACAGATAAAATTTAGAATAGCCAGTTATGTCTTAAATATCAAGATAAAAAAAAAAAGTTCTGTAAACAATGTATATACGTATGTATGGTACATATTCCATGTATCAATTTGTCCAAAGGACAATCTGTCTGCTGCTTATATGACGAAATTCAAGATTCATGGATTTTTACAGCCCACATGTAAAAATGCTTAGTGTTCCTGCTTCTTTCATTTGATTTCTATAGTAAAAAATTTCATTTTTTGTTCCTTGTGGTTATACATGGATCTAGCTTTTGAGAGTGCTCTGTGCACTTCTCCTCTACCACCTTACTGAGTTTCATCTGCAAATGGTGTAAGGTGCAGGTGTTGAATATGCTCAACACACAGGGTTACCTCACATTCCAATTCGATGTAAAAAAGATTTTTGGTAATATCCTGCTCAAGTTGTAGTGAAGTACACCCACCAAAGCTGGTGGTCAGAAGCAGGCTGATACCACTGATACTTACTGTATATAGAGTCCACCCTGACTCTTCTCAGAACAATGTGAAGCCCATCAACAATATAACAGCTATTTTCAGCAAGTATTTTTCCCTATAAGTCTATAGCCCTCAGGTATGTTAAACAGCACAGTAAGTGATAGAAGAGACTTACTGTTGGGATAAGTGGTTCATCTGGAGCACAGTGATAATTCTGCAACAAAGCTTGGAGCTGCAGGGAATTCAGCTTAAAGCAAGTACTGTTAATATTTGGAACATCTGCATGTGAATATTTGTCCATGGTAAGCAATGTGGTTGCCTAGGAGAGAGAAAAAAAAAGTCATAGGAGACAAATCCAAACCAGAATAAAACCTTAAGCCTTGTTTCTGAGTTTTCTTTAGACGAGAGAGAGGAAAAGACAAAGCCAGAAGCCAGACTTGTTACAGAAGCAACATAAATACCCCCCAGCAACCACTAAATATAACTCCTGTACCTACAAGATGAATTAATACTAAATGAATCATAAATGAGGCATATCAATTTTTCAGCTACTCTTCTTGTCTCTGTTGAGCATAGTTATAGCTCAGTCTTAGAAACTGAACAGCATGTTGGTTAAAAATCACTAATTATTGATTTCACTTGTAACTTAAATATTAATGATGTTGAAAACATATTTTGTGTCTGTGTATGCCAACTTGGTGTTCCAGGACTGGTTCACACAATCTACACTTTCCACATACTATTCTCTAGGAACAGAGAATATATAAATATTCTCTTTGAATATACAATTATGTGAGAAGCATTAATCAGAAATACACACCCACCTGCACTATCCTGCTCAGGTGGCAATCAGCAGCCAATTCCAAGCCCTGTTTTTCTGCCCAGGCTTCAATATGACCCAACTGTTGACGAACGATGGCTCCCCAATAATGTGAACATAACCCCGAATCGGGGGCCGTAACTAGTCTGTTAAAAAGCCACATGTTGATAAAATGAAACAGCTGGGAGAAGAGCTGTATCGTCAGAGCAGCATTCACTCTACATCGGCGCAAGAGGGACATAGCTCCAGTCAATGTATGCAGCACATCATCTACAGAGATAAAACAAAAAGTAAATCACATTCACATACTGAAATCTACAACTGCTTTAGGCCATAAATAAGAATACAGAGACACCTAACCCAGGTTGGTGAATGCCGGCTGGAACCTACACATATTTAAGTTATACAGACTTTCCTAAATAAATGTACTGCTTCACAGTTTTCAAGATGGAGCAACATTAAACTGATAGCTGAAATATGTTTTTAACTCCTGAAAAGAAATTCTTTTAGGGAAATATTTAGTATACAAGTATATAATTGGTTATACCTGACACTTAAATCACGTTCTCACTTAAGTAAACTCATTTTTCTAGTATTATTTTTTAATAATAAGTTAAAAACTTTATATCCCACTGTTTCAAATGCATATTGCAATTATTCCATAGCTCCTTGCAGTTAAAGATCAAACTGTATTAAAAAATTTCAGCAACAACTATTTGCATTGCATGATGTACTTAAACTGCAGAATGCATCTCCTGTTTACACATCAGTTTTCTTTAAATATTATTCAAATTTCCTGTTGCCCATTAGTTCATTGCAATATTACGTAAGAAGCAATAGGGTCTTCCTGTTATTTTCACCAAGAGCAAACATCTTTTTATGTTTCCTACTGGAATATATTCATGCAAGCAGAACATTTATCTCTAAGCTTTCTTTTAAGGCAATATTTTTATCGGAAATCTCTATTGAAGAGACTACCAAATTAATTTATTTAGCATTGAAACACAGGATTGTGACTGAAAAAATAAAATTATCTGTATGTTCTAAGAAATCTACAGAACCGCTCAAAAATAACTGAAATAATGAACATAATCTGCCTTTATTCCAGTGTCAGTTTGCTACTTTTTCAGAGTTTGTGTTCCAGAAGTTTCTCTCTCAGAGTACAGGGCACTAAAACCTTCCTTCATTGTTCAACCCAGGAACAAAGCAATTGCAGCAAGCTTAATACCCAAAAGACCGGGAAGCATATATGAATTTTGTATAAATACTCTTCATAGTTGAACAGAATGACTGTACTTAATAGCACTGCAGATCATCTTTACTTCAATTATTCAGAATGTCACTATCTTCTTTCTTAACTCTTCCTAACCTTTTATCCCAGTTAATCCCTTCAAACTTGAATATTTTTTACATTTTCCATTTTCTTCTTTAGTCATCATGCTACATAATGTAGGAGGCGCTCACACCTTCCCCACAAAAAGCACAATGGGGGGTCCTATCCCAGGGGCCTGTGCATGAATGTGTTCAGCATGGAAAATAACAAAAGGCGTTAGAAGTCTGAGCACAGTCACCAAGCCCCGATCACAGACACAGTGGGACAGCACATGTGAGCAGAATGCTCTCGGGGACAGGAACAGCCCAGGAAGGCTGACATTGCTGCAGAACACCATCACATTAAAAGTATCACGGCAGTGATCCTTGGCAGGAACCTACAAGGCCAGTCAGCTTAACCTTACTACCTGGGAGGTACTTCAGCAGATTCTCCTGTAGCATCCTTATAGTGAAATTGCTGAGATAAGGACTGGATAAGCACATGATAATGTAGGTAGATATTTGGCTAGACGACTGGACTTGGCGGATATGAAGTCCAGTTGGCAGTCAGCTATTAGTGGCTTCCCTCAGGGACTGAAGCTGGGACTGATACTGTTTAACGGCTTTATTAATGACCTGAGTGCATTCTCATTGAATTCAGAGATGATACCAAGCTGGAGGGAAATAATGATATGCTGAAGGGCAGCAGTATTTTTCAGAAGGGCCTCAGTGGGCTGGAGAAATGGGCTGACAGGGACTTCATAAAGTTCAAAGGCAACTGCCAAGTCCTCCATCTGGGAAGGAATAAGTCTGTGCATCTGGACAGAAAGCAGCCCTACTGAAAACGATGTAGAGGGCCTGGTAAACATCAAGTTGAATGTAATTAAGCAGCATGTCCTTGCTTGAAAGGCAGCCGGTTGCATACTAAGCTGTGAAGTTAGGAGCAGTAAAGCTAGCAGAAGGTAAGGAAGCAATCCCTCCTATGCATTCAACATTTATGAGACTGCAGCTGGAGCACAGCATTCTGACTCCCCAGCACAAGGATGATACCAATTTAATGGAGCAAATTCAGCAGACAGCAACCGAGATAATTAGGGGGCTGGAGAAAAGGCCATAAGAGCAGGACAGAGAAGTGGATTTGGTTCATCCTGGGGAAGGAGAAGGCTTCGGGCACAGCTTATCGCTGTCTTCATCTACCTAATGGGAGGGTTCAGAACAAGCACAGAGATAGCAGAGAACAACAGACAAACCAACACAAAAATTGCAATGTGAGAACTTCCAAATAGATAAAGGAAAAATATTTTCACCATTAGGGTGGTTAAACGTTGGAACAATTCACTCAGAGATGCTATGGCATCTCCATCCCTCAGTGGAGATTCAATACTCAACTGGGCAATATCCTGAACAACCTGATCCAGTTGCATCTGCCTTGAGCAAGACACTGGATGACACCCAGAGGTTTCTCTCCAAATTAAATTACTCCATGATTTTAAAACCAAATATAGATCATTTGATTGTCACTACTGTCCTTTCTTATCATCCATACAAAACTGACCCATACGTTTCTCAGGGGTTAGGGCAACTTGTAAATGTCATATCACTGTTAGGAAAAATTCTATTTATTACAAATTAATTGCATGGTTTAGAAGAAACAAGAAAAGATCAAGTAGTCTAACCTATTTTAGGCCTCTGAGGATTATTTTCCTCTGGATCATCAAGGAACGCTGGCATGTAGTTATTAAGCTCTGATTGCAAACAATGAACCAGGTACCTGGAAGGGAAAGGTAAGGAAAACAAAGAAATTTTAAAATACTATATGCGTTCATTATTAATGCTTCTAAAGAAAAGAGATCTACCAAATTACAAGATTCCTGAAATTACAGTGTTAGGTATGTCACTATAGGGAACCAAATAATACTTTTTAAAAGGCCAGAGAGACCAGTTCTCCCATACGTTTCCTAGAAATGGTGGAAAAAAGAATAAGGTTGTCAGGGAACAGAGTCACTTAAACGCAGTATCGCTATCACACTTGTAAGTGAGGGTCACATGCTACATAAAAAGATGCTGTCAGGAAATCTTTGGTTCTGTAAGACTGCAAAAACTATTTTTCCAAACAGAAATACACTTTTCTCTGTCTTAGAATCTATCAAGAATAGTATTAAAAAAAAATAATTTCCTATTCTGAGCCAATGCACAAGATCCCGAAATGGCCCTAGTGTTCTATGTAAACTCGTTTTTGATTCTTGCATTTCTCTTCTAATAATTAAACACTTCCTTCAACACTGTTTCTGATAAATCATTTATACATTTTCTATTAAGAACTGAAACTAAAAGGGAATCAAACTGTAAATATATATCTAAAGGAAAACATCTCATGGCTTTCTACATCTCCCCTTTCCGTTTCACTGGAAACATTTGTAATTAAATACCTTCAATTGCTAGAAAACAAAAGCCATGGCAACTTCAATTTTGGTGTATGCCAGTTGTTACCATCAAATAACATTTTCACAGCACATTTCTTTCTTTTCATGCTTCTGTTGTGCTTTTTATCTGCCTTCTAAATACATATTCTACAGTTCTGTTCTCCAAAAGTTTAATATATCCATTTGAAATCTTCCATGTTACAGTGTACTTTGGGGAGAATTCACACACATCTAAAATTCAGAAATATCCCTTCGCATCCAGCCTGCTCATAGCACACAGGGAAAAATAGAGTGCCATTCCTTCCTAGCCACAGAAATATTCTGTCTCCAATGACTATCTAGTAAATTGAAGTAGTAAAGAGTTGTTTCAAGACACCAATCCAAAACACTGACCTGTGGCAAAAAGGCATAGAGCGTCATTAACAGTTAATAATTTTGAGGTGCTATAAAAAATTGAAAGACTTTCTCAAAATAGCTACTTGGTATAAGCTATTTTCCCACAATTCACCAACAGGAAAAAAACCCCACATACAAAGTGCTTTGGTGCTTCTCCGATACCTTTCAAAAGTTCAGAAAGCAACGATAAGGTTTCACATATCACATTCACATACTATATATTGCTCTTTAGAGCAAGGTAACCCTCCTTAAAGCCAAACAGTTAAACCATGGTTATGTCTCCCAATCCTGTCATGGTCTAAAAAGAAGAAAGATTATATTCTGTGCTATTACAGAAGTACAAAAAAAGACTATATTTAAAATAGATATCCTACAAGTGGGGGAAGGCTGGGTATAAGTCACCGAAGCTACACTGGGACTTCTCTAAACATTAGTTTCAGAGACACAAATTTACTAAAAAAACCTTGTTCAATACTTGCTTGGGGGAAAAAGATACTATCTAAATATGTACAAAAATTAAGCCTTTCTTGTTGATTAGCTCACTCAATGTTGTTATCTTTGTTCGAGGATCCTTCCCTCAGAAGACTTCCCTTCCCATTGGATACTTCATTCAGTTTTTCTTTTAATCAGTATTGTAATTGCCTGAGCTGACTAGCATAGTTTTACCCCAAGCCAAAACCTTTCATTACATTTTAAGAAATAATTGTGCAAAAAATCCACTGTGCAAATTGCTATTTATGTGAATTATGAAAGAAGTAGATTATTAACATCATTAGAAGCCCTTGAAGAGTTTAACGTTTATTACTTTAGAGACCCATAAATATTTAAGCCTATGTATTTATACATTAAGAGCAAAAATAATTTTTTTTATGGAGATATGTGGAAAGGTTAAATTAAGAAAAAAAAGCAATCAACACAAACTAAATTTAAATAACATTTCCCTAAAATTTTCATTGGCAGCCTGAACTACCACAAGAACAGCTAACAGATGAAACCCCTTGCATTACCACTGATCCATATTCATAAAACAAAATATATGGCTAAAGAATCAAGTCTAGCCTCTCATAGTTCTCCTTTCAGGTATTTAACAATACACAGAAGTCATCATTGCTATACCTAACATTTGGAAAAAACGGTGAAGTTATTCTAAAAACCACAGAAACACAGAATATGTTAAGTGAACCAGAAGTTTGTTAGCCTTACTTGAATGCCATTTGAACCAAGTGCGCTAAAACATCTTGTGCATCCACAGTAATTCGGCTAAGATCTCGGTCTTGCTTTATGAAATTCAGTAATTCAGATGCATTTGCCATCCAAAAGGCAAGTGCGCCAGCAATATTCTTCTGTTTCTGTAAGCACAAAGAAGCAAGAAATAATACAGGGAAATAGTTTTCTGATAAAGCATGGCAGCTTAAAAAGGCTCCAAAAGATAGACCAGTACCTTCTCCCATTTCACCAAACATATCTCAGATACCAGATATTTGCAAAATGTTTATACGTAATATTGCAATTGCTGTAACTGGCAAGTTCAATTTTAACACGTTCACTGAACATACAAAATTCTGTTAAAGTGCCAATATCAATAAAGCCACGGCATAAGCATCTAATTATACAGTGCTAAGAGCTTAGCGGAATGCAGTATCTGGTAATCTGTGCACTTTTAAGCGCATATTCACTACTGCCCACTGCCACCCTGATACTGCGCCCACTGGCTTTCATACCAGGTGATTCAGTATCAAGTACTGATCTATCTCACCAACTCCCGACCACAAATGCCAGGCCAGGCAACCTCAGATGAAATCCAAAGAATAGGAACCACAAACAACAAAAAAAGAAAATAAAGGGAAGAAAAAGAACTTTGGTCATTTCATATCCACATTGAAGTGCGTTAAGCAGAAATTATGGAATGCCGTAAAAGTTGCAAAGTCAAAAAGGGATTTTAGTACTGCATGTTCCAGTTGCTGAATGAGTGTTATGAACCGTTCAAGTCCAGCTGTTTATTGTATTTTGATATGGAAGCAGCATGAGAAACTGAGCTAAGCCAACATAGCTAGGATCAGTTCCCAGCAATATATCCTACCTGATCAACCTGGTCTACCTCCTGGAGAAAAACGGACGAAGGAAATCAAACAGAATAGAAGAAAGAAACTTGTGAACAATCATGATAGCTTTAGAAATCAAACACTAAATATGAAGGTACAACACTTATGTTCACAGTTATACACAGATGCATTAATTAGTAGCTACGATGCAACTGAGCCCCTTTTAAAATAGAATTATTTTAGTAGGACTAGTAGCACAACAGCTAAGAACTGAAGTGCCCACGTGTCACAATTAATTAAAGGAATGCTCTATTACTAGTTGACATCCCATACTAGTTGATTATTTCATGCTCAGTGCACCACAGAAACCCTGCAAAAATTTTTGCAGGCAACAGGGTAATTAATCATCCAAGTAACAGATCCAGGGAGCTATTTGCCCACATTCTACAATGAAGACAATGTACAAACAAACACAAAGGGGGACAGAAAATCCCCAGTAGAAAAAACAAAACAAAACAAAACCAACAACCAAACAAAAAGACATAAAACACCTAGGACAGATTTAATACATGGCTTTTCAATTAAAGAACAAAAAGACTGTTTTAAACAACAAAAGAGTCAAATGAAATACTGCTCTAAGCTGCTTAAATGCTGCTACATAAAAGCTACACCAAGTTAAGGAAACAAAAAAACCCCATCAGATAAGTTTGTCTGATTATTTAAAACTAAGCTATTACTTAATTCTTTTTTGGCTTTCTATTTGGATCACTCTCCCCCATCTGCAACACAATGAGCTTAGATGTAAAAATTTGAGGTCTCCTTTGCTGTTACTATTATAACTTTAGAGTTAAAAAAACCCCAAACACTAATTGCTAGTGCTTTTTTGTTTCTTCTCCCTTTCAACCAAGGCACTCTGAATTGAGTGAAGATGTGTTGGCACAGAACAAAAGGAGATACTCCTTCTATGAACAAATGTTAAAATTTGCAGAGGACACGAAATGCTACAGAATGATTTGGAAAAAATAATAATCAGGATACAAAGAATTTTTGTATGAACTAAATTTCTATTCCTAGATTTTTATTGAAAGCACTGAGCCTTCTCATTGATCTCTCCAATTTTATGCCTGTCTCATATCAAGTCTTCTATAATATTTGCATACACTAATGCAAAGATTACAGAAATTCACACACCTCATTTGTTAGCAAGTACCTCTTGAGTAACTTCAGAAAGCGATCAAGTCTCCTTACAATCTAGATTGGCAAAATTAGGATCTAAACAATTTATTTTACACCCATAGTACAGCACAGGAGTTTGTGCACCTTCCCTCTACTTCTGTTTTAGGTGCCTCTCTCCCCTTGTCTCCCATCTGTCCTCTCTGTCTGTCACACCCTCAGATCCCTTTCAGTGCAGGCACCTTTACAGTCCAGACATACAAAAAAAGCCATTGTGATCCAGTGACATATTATATGGTAGTTTAACTGTGACAGCCATCAATAAAACCACTCATTCTACCGCTTGGATGAAGTATTTGACTCAGCGTAGCTCGTACCATTCATACTCCACTAAGACAGGTCCAAAGTAATGACATTTTCCTGGTCAAGCTTCAGAATCAATGCCTTTCTTTGTCTCCAGCCCATTAGCCTTGAAATTCACTGAAGCTCTACTCTTTCATCACATTTGTAATATTCTCCCTTTCCTCCAGCTTCTTTAGCATGACATTTGGAAAAACATCCTCCCAATTTTCTTCAACCTCCAACTCTCTTCAGTTTTTTTCCTGCATCTAGGTAACATCTTTCACAAACCACAAATGCAGCCACCACTTCCATGTTGATGTCTTCCTTAAATTTTAGGTTGGAGTATAGATTGCGACTGCAGAGTTGCAAGACTGTAGAAAAGGCCTTTCCCAAAGGACAATCCAAATAAACACGTCTTGATAACAGTTTTGTAATACTGTTACCAGTATTACAAAATCATAATTAGCAGGATTATATAAAATACACTTGCTTGCAACAACCACAAGGCTGGACTTGTCTTTCCCACTGTACCCATCCCTGTCACCAAAGACTTTTGGGAGTCATTGCTACTAGTTTACGTTAGTTATATAAACTGGGTGAGTTCCTTTGATTTGGCCCTGTAACTTCCAGTTTGTATTTGAAGCCTACCCTTTCCTTGTTTACTTTCCATTCTCCCAACTAAATTGCTTACCCAGGCTCTTTACATTTCATGTTCTCTGCCACAGTCTCCCCTCTGACTTTCACAAAAATCAGTCTTCCACAGTCAGATCCTTTTTTTTTTTTAATAGCAGAACCTGAATGTTTTAACTTTTGATAACCATTTCAATTTTATCAAATATCCATTTCCCACAGCATCAAGACTCAAAGCAATGTACTAGTTCATCACTTCACATTCAAACCACTTTTCTGTCTCTCAGCAGCTTCAGAATGTATATGAAAGTCTACCCTTTGTTTTCTTACTGCAAAGTGTCTTCCACACTGGCATTTTCTCCCATTCTTTCTTGTGAAAGGTAGGAGTTTGTTGTTACCATTTACAGAGCTGTAACATTCTCCCTACGTAAAACTCCATTAAATCTTTCCAAAACCTGAACAGTTTTGGTTTGCTATGATTTTCATGCCACTCTCTTGTTGTTTCCTTTACTCTTCTCCCTTAATCAGCCTGTTGTGTAACACTTGCATTGTAAATTCTCTAAAGCAGGACTGATGCGTTGTTTTGCTTGCACAGTGCCTTGCACAGCAGGGTCCTTGCTCTATACCAGCTACTATGGCAATACGTTGTACAACAAACGTAAGTCTTTTAATAAATATAGAAATATATTTCAATTTTTCCTCTAAGAAAAACCTACAGACAAAGCAGTTACAATAACTAATTACTTAGTGAGGATACCTGAACCAGCACTACTTTTTCAGGAAATGACCATTACACTTTATCAACAGTTACACAATACAAGGTGTTGTCTAATTTCACAGACAACCCAGTGGATCTTATCCTGCATTCCTACACAAAACACAACACCCCCTGTGCTTCTGTAGAAGTCTTGCATGTGTAATAGCAGCACCATCAGACTACATACAGGATGTTGGAACATTTGAGAACTTGTATTTCTCCTTATAAACCAATTGTGTCAGCTTGATTCAAAAAGTCCAATTTTATTACCATTTTTGTGGTTATAGAAGTTGTAGAAGTAACGGGATCAAAATTAAAAAGTCATGTTTCTTTTTAATTTGTTCACTTCAAGCATCCATCAGTGCAAACAACTGCTATCTACACGATATTCTTTAATAACCACATCTAAGTTGTTCTTCTGGAGAACAAAAGAGTAAGGTCTTGTCAAAGAATGCATCTTGAGAGCAACAGCCCCTCCCCAACCTCCCACATTGCTCAGGTGAGAGTTTCTTACCATTCACATTATTCACTGACACAAAAGCAAACCTTCATATGGGCAATCAATGCAAGTATTGTCTGACCCTTAACGATAGTTCGTTAAACACTAAGAAAAAGACTAAGAGGGTTACTAGATGCATTTAATTCCCATGACGTGTGTTTGCAGAGAAACTCACCTGTATAACTCCTTCCATCATGTTCACCATCTTGTTGACTATTGCAATGACTTTGTGAGTACGCTCAGTAGGAGTGATGTCAGGTCTGTACTGGCTTGACAATACATACCGACACGTCATATACAAAACATAGGTAGGTGACAGCTTAAAATGAACTGTTGAGCTATTCGTGTAATTTATAATGGCAGATAAGAAGGCATCTTCAGCTGCAGAGAAAGAGGAAAAAACATGTCATAAAGCTAAAGACAGAAAATTAAATAAAACAATTTCGTAACTTGGGACATAGAAGATTTTTTGGAGGAGGTGGTGGAGAGAGGGAAACAACTTGTAGGAATTTGAACTCTAAATTGTTTATTATGTACTACAGTTACTTAGGCACAATAACAACACATATCTATATAACCAGAAAATCTGATCATCAGGAAACATTTATGTACTATTTCCTATTTCTTTGCTGAAAATTTGCATCTTCAAAGGAACAGGAAAATACATTTTTTTCTCTTGTCCATTCTAATTCCTACAAAGCTCCCTTATAGGAAATTGTATACTAGTAAAAATCTGTCTTTTCTTTCTCACAAATCTATTTAGTTTCAAATATCTGACTTCTGCACAATTGCTGGTACGGTACTTTTCTACAAGATCTGAGATCTTAAAAACCTAAGGTAACAAAAAATTAAATTTAAATTTCATTTAGAATTTAATCAGATTTTATATAAAATGGATTTTGACCAACATGTAATCTATTATCCAAGGTATGGAGAACTCTACAGATGAGAAGGAATTCAATGTACTGTTGAGAAGATGGGATTAAAAATTTTTTACACAGTTAAATTCGGATATCTGGAGATAAAGAGTTGAAACGCAATTAGAATTAAGATATGCATGATCCTGTCTCAACATCCGAAGTGCCGGTTCATCGTCTACAACAAAATAAATTATATTACTGGATTAGCTATCATCTGTTTAGTAATTATTCTTTTCAATGTTTACCTAATTTACCCTTAAGTTTTAGAACTGACTGAAATACTACGCTATAGAAAAATGTGTCAAGAGGTTACTGTTGTAACTTCACAATTTACTTACAGCTTTCCCTGAATTCAATACTGGCAGGTAGTATCAGTTCTGGTCCATGGGTATCCTGAGGTCTAAAGAAAGAAGATAAAAACTAAAACAAACAATCCACACAAGTGATATTAACTCCACTGTAAAATGACAGATTTCTCCAAATACACTGGTTCCAAATGCTGACACAACACCCTTCCCCAAAATGATCC
The DNA here is from genome assembly GCA_033628505.1 of Tringa tobata. Lineage (NCBI taxonomy): Eukaryota > Metazoa > Chordata > Aves > Charadriiformes > Scolopacidae > Tringa > Tringa tobata. Next base: position 13,337 of record JAHREE010000487.1, read on the forward strand.
TTTTCTTACCTATCCTCTGGAATCATTCAAGCTATATTTGCCCGCGACACAACAGATCAAAGTACAGACTTGAACTGTGGAGTCTGATACTGCTGAACACCCTCTTCTGTGCTGTACAGCAGACCAGTAGGATCTGTTTGCCATCTGCCATTGACAGGATTCAAATAACAAATTATTCACCGANTTATGCTCTCAAATTTCAATTATATATTTTTCCTAGAGACGAAAAAACAAGGCAGCAAAGTTCTACTCTTTGGTCTTCAACCCCTTCAGTGAGTGACTGAAAGGGTCTTATTTGCCTGACTATTCACCTTTGAACCAAAAAGAACAGACAAGGACACAGTATGGAGGTGAACTAGTTGTACAGCAACAAGAACCTGGAACTCCTCAGTGAATATTTTTTTGTTTTTTCAAACTAATGCAGTAGTTACTTCACTCCATGATTACTGTCCTGACAGTTCACAAAATGAGACCAGAGTATCCCAGAAGAAGCCTAACTAAAGACTCACAATACACATCCACAGAGGGGAAGAATTCAGTTTACTTGAGCAACTCATTGCATGGCATTTCCTAATCTGACAGCCCGACTTTGCTAATTTATTAATCTCAACACAGTGAATGTACATGAGAAACAGCCTGTGACAGAAATGCTGTATTTAGACAAATAACTCTCCATGTAATCACATAACAGATACCATACTCACGTAAGATATACACAGAAATAAAACCAGAAATGCCAACACTGGTGATAAAGAGCTCTGCAATTGTAGCTATCACAAATCTAAGTGCAATTTGGATGCCTCTCTAAAAACATTTTCTGCACACAGGTACCAAGGTTAAAAAAATCTATACTGTGCATAGTAACAGTAAGATTGATGTGTGTATTCTCTTCAGAAGAAATGTAAAGTTAAAAAGAAATATAAAATGAAGCCAAGATGCAGCTCACAGATGCCTCTATTTTTGAAATATACAACTATAGCACAAGATAACCCTCTTTATAGCAAGTGCTCTTGCTGAAAGGCAGAAATACAGATATTTAATAATCTCCATACACTTACAAACGCGCTCAAGATTATTAACAGCAGAAGCCTCAAAAACTTCTGATAGGCTATAAGAAATTCACAAAGAAGTTTTGTAGATCTTTTATGAGACAGGAAAATTACAGTTAACACACTAGTAATTCAATGAGAAGTAGTTAAATCTGCAGCAACCTTAATAAAAACAGTTCCGAAAAAGACACTCAAGATGCCCGGGCACACTAACAAGAGACTGTAGAGTGGAACAGAGCTGTATTCTATTGTAACTTCACTGAAAGCATTTAAAAGATGTCCCTGCTACAAAACACTAGAACATCAGGAATTCAATTCAGCTGGAAGCACAATTTTCTGCCCCCCCTTTTTTTTTTCTTTAACTCTGTTTTCTGTCTGCTGAATAATAAATCCACCTAAAGGTACTAAAAGCTTCATACTAGAAGCTTTACAACTTGAATCACTGCACTTTTTAACCCTGCAGCACATTTACCTTACAATTCACCCATTTATCATAGCAGCCTATCAAAATATAAAAGCTGATTTATGTAAACAGCCATACAATCTTCTTGTTTTTTTGGTGTTGGTTTCTTTTTTAACATCTGAAAAAAATTCTTTTCACAGAAACACAGAATCACTGAGGAGTGGAGGGACCTCTAGAGATCCTCTGGGCCAAATCCCCTGCTCAGAACAGGGTCAACTAGAGCCTAGCTGCTCATGACCACATCCAGTCAGGTTCTGGGTAATTTCAAGAATGGAGACTCCGCACCCTCTCCGGTCAGTCTGTTCCACTGTTCAACCACTCTCACAGTAAAGAAGTTCCTCCCATCAGGTATTTACCCCCATTGATAAGATCCACCCTGAGCCTTCTCTTATCAAGGCTATGGAATTCCAACTTTAAGTACCCAGTCATTCTTTTCATAAATGTTATTTTTATCACAACCGACCAAGACATTGGACTCCAGAGAAAAACCAATAGCACTGACATTTAAGTTGAAAGAGGCCTCTAGAGATCACATGCTCCTTTCAACCTTCTGTTGAAAGCAGGGCTTTATCCAGATCCTTGTCAAGCAGAATCTTGCAAACTTCCAGTAAGGGAGATTCCAACAGTTCTCTGGGCAACATATCCCAAAGTTCACTTGGTCTTACAGCGAAGATTCCTCCCCCCTGCTTCCTACAGCCAGGTAATTCTCCCCAAGAGCAATTTCTGCTCATTGCCTCTTCAACTGTCAACCAGTATCCTTGTGATGACAGCACCTCCATCTTCTCTTTTAGGTATTGGAAGACTGTGATTAGATCCACCCTGAGGCACCTGCTCTCTAGACTGAAAAAAACCCCAATCTCTTCAACCTTTCTTCATACATCAAATTCTTTAATCCTCTGATCATCTTGGCAGAGATGTCCCTTCACAGGGCTCCTGCCAGTTTTTCAACCTCTCTCTTGAGCTGGAGGCACCAAAACAAGATACAGTATTCCAGTTGTGGCCTAAAAAGAGAGGGATAATCACATCCCTTGATCTGCTGGCTGTGTTCTTGCTGATGTAGCCCAGGACATAGTTTGCCTTCACTGGTGACTCAACTTTAACTTGCTACACACCAGGACTGAGATCTTTTTCAGCAGAACTACCATCCAAACAGTCAGACTTGAGCCTATGTCACTCTTGGTATTTTCTGTCTTGTGTCCAGCGCATTGCATTTACTTTCTGGATTAAACTTCATGTAATTCTTGTTGCACCGGTCTCTCTAAACAGTGGCTCTTTTGTGGCTTATTTGCTGCCCTCCAAGTTTAGTATTACCCACAAACTTGGTGACGATGCATTCAATCTTGTCACCCAGATTGTTTATACAGTTACTGAATAGTTTCCAGATCCAATATTGACCTTCAGAAACTCAACTCACGACCAGCTGTCAAGTTCAACTTTGAGCCATTAACCATCACCCTTTCAGCCTGGCAGTTTAGCCAGTTTTCTACCCATCTTGTAGTCCTCTGATCCAGACCATATCTTATCAACAATCTGGGAGATTGTGACAATGCCTTACTAGAATCAGGTAGATGATATGATGCCCAGAGCTTTCCCCTCATTAACTATGCAAGTTGTTTTCATCATGGAGGCCAACCAGGTCAGTCAAGCATGATTTATCCTTAGTAAATCCCTGCTGTCTTTTCTTAACCACTTTCTTCTCCTTGGTGTGCCTTGAAATAGCTTCTATCAGGATTTGTTCTACAATTTTCCCTGAAATAATGCTGACTGGTCTGTATTTTCTCGATCTTCCACTTTGTCTTTTCTTTTCAGATAAGAGTAGTATTTGCCCTTTTCCAGTCATTCAGTACCTCTGATCTCCATGACCTGTCAAAGATGAGACACTGGATTTGCAATGATGTCAGCCAACTACCAGCATCTTTTGATGCATCCCATGAGGTCTTCTTTACTTATGACAGAAAATAGAGACAATTAGCATTAAAGCAATGCTAATATTAAAAGATGTTGTCTAACAAGGAGTTGAGTCCTTTTGCATGGGCACAAAGTGAATTTGAATAAGGTTATTATGAATACATGGAGACTGAACAGCAAGAAAATGACATAGGATTTGAAGGCAGTGTTTTCCATTATGGCTTTGGAAACAAACTGAACACGCAGGGCATGAGAAGTGTCATTCTGTACCTGAAAAAAGGGCCTATGAACAAAATGGTTTACCTACCTAATAACAGCCACTATATCACAAAAGCAAAAATCAAAGAGGTGTTATGTGCATTTATAAATTACATAACTTTACAAGACAAGCATTTAGAGGTAGCTAGAATTCTTGCTCACAAGACTTGCCAAGAACACTACTGAAAAAACAGAAACGACCTGGTCATTTCCATCTCCAGAGTAAATGGCATAATTTTGCCACTGACAAATGAAAATTTCAGATAATTGTATCTTTGTTATTAAAGGCATTTCATACAACATGCCTAACCACAAATCAACAATGGTGGGACACGACTATCAGCTTGACCTGGGCTTTATCCGGAGTGAGATCTCAAAGGAAACCTCATTTTCCAGAGGGAAAATAAGGTAGTTATGATAGTTTAACACACTGCGTGATCTATCAGAAAACTGTATCCATTTTTTTCTATTATGAGGAGTAATGGATTACACGTTTCCTACCTGTTTTCCTGTCTGCGGTAATCTTGCTGCTGTTCTATTCTAATCATCGGCTTCACCATTCCTCGTTCAGCTGTGCTGGATGCTGTTGATGTCCTATCACCATCAAGCCTGCTGGTGCTCTAATTCAAAACAGTGGGACAGGTGCTTAGCATACAAACATTGGATTAGCCAGTATTTATGCTTGTCACTATCAAAATGAAGTGTCAATTTGAGGCTTGAAAAGAGATGGGAAACAGAACAGAACAGTACAGCACAGAATCCAGCAGCTCAGCAGGTGCTTTCACCACAACGAAGTACTGAAGAGCACACTTGCAATTCAAAAGATGACAATGGAGCAGCTCTTTGTAAATGCGAGAATATATAATGAAAGATTCAAACACCTTAATTTAAAAGTTGCATAGTTATCAATACAAAGTAAGAACGAATTGTTAATGAAAACTTTAGCTATGAGACAAACTTAAACATGTTCAGAGACGTAAAACTGGCTATGCTCCCCTACCCTGCTTCTGCAACAGCTCCAGGCACTTACATTATTGATACAGAATTTATCCTGTTCTTAAGGAAAGTCTGATGGGCTAGACAGTCAATAATTTTCCAAGACAAGAAGTGGCAAAGTGTCATTTCTTTAATGTACAATTTAATTCGTTTTCTTTCAGTGTTGCAAGATCCTTAATATGAAGCTTTTAATTTACGATTTTCAATTACATCAGACCCTAATGGGAAGGGGGAAAAAAGGCTGCTTTAAGCAGCAACATATGTAGCAATTATTTTTCAGTATAAACAGCTGAAAACAAAACATCAGTAAATATGAAGTGTTTCCATATTTCCTAAGAAACTTCAAAGACTAAATAATTTGATTTGACATAAGAAAACCTACAAAAAAGTGCATCTCAAAACAAGAGTGAAAAAAATAGTTTTTTCAGTATTGATGTGCCAATCCGTGAATCAATTTTCATCACCAGGTCTCAGAAAACTTTCACGGAAGTTATTGTTACCCTTTCCCAAGCAGAAAAGCAAACTCCTAAGAGTAACTGTTAGAAAACAAGTGATTCACCAGTGATTTAACAAGATGTCATGCAGATTCTCAAACAGTGCAACTCAAAAAAAATTTTAAATGTTCCCAGGGTTCCCTAGGTCCACTAAGAATTATTTTTTATAATGAGTCTGAAAAGAATGAGGAATGCTACAGAATAACGTCAGAAACCCCAATCCTGAGCAATTTTGAGGCACTTGGATAGCGTACAAAGTTTCTTTTTTATTTTCTCCTCCCAAAACGTCCCTGAATAAATTCCTATCAGAGGTAAAGAATGCACCCAAGATAGAAGAAAGTACTGTCACAAACAAAACTATAAAGACAGGAGAAAAACTGAATAAGAAGTCTCTCGCAAGAAAAAAAAAAAGACTAACAAACACATTCAAAAGCTATCAGAGTATTATATTAATACCTACACTGCCACACCATTATCACTAAATTTCTTAACAAGTATTTCAATTAGATAATAGCACTAATAAAACATAAAAGGAAATGCATTTCTAGAAGGACTACTATATTTCATGTTGCTGAAATAATTCATCCCCTCATTTCCTCTGAGGCATATGATCATAGAACCACGAAAGGCATTAACCACTGTGTCATTTTACTTTATTTGTTTGCTCTTGGAAAATGCAGCTCTAGCATAGAATTTATTAACAGAAAGACAGAGCAGAAAGAAAGCAAGAAAAGATTATCACCTCATAAAATGTTTATTAGTATGACTGCAAAGACAGCTTTTTTAGTCAGTGTGTGTACAGGAGCTCTATTGAAGTCAAATGTCACATCCATTAAAATTTAAAAGCCTAGTTAAATTAAAATTGAACACCCTTTCACATTTTATATAAAACATTTATTTACCCTATCGCAGATGACAATAGTCATACGCACCCTACATGAGATAATGATGTATCATTTCTAGTATGACTCTCTACCCGCACGTAGTCTGCCTTTAATAGGTCAGTTTGGGGAGAAACTATTCCAGGGTTGAGAAATTTCCCCTTCTAAAAAGCAGTTACTACTCTTGGCACAGAATGCATGCCAAATGCTAATACAAACTTAAAACAGAAGAGTTCTGTGGGAAAAAAATAAAATTTAAAAAACTGCATGATAGCCAAGCCCACCCACAACACGAAGTGGCTAGGGAGAATGATGAACAGGTCACCCTTTACTAAATACTATTGATGTTATAATTTTGGCCCAACTTACACATGATCTTTTGTTATTTATTGCTTATTTAGTCATAATATAATACCTTGCTTGCTGGTAATGCTGTTCCACTGTGAACATCTCCCTCCAGATCAAATGTGGTTTCCTGCACAGCTCTAAAAGCAAGATAACATTTCAAGTACTTTTTCGAAATGATATTGTTAAACATTTAACAAACAAGGAAGAGAGCAGCTAAAATTAGTAAATTAAAAATCAAAGGGTATACCATGAGTCCAATTAATATTCACTTTTTAAAACACTATCAATTCTTTATATAAAAACACTACAAATAGTTATACAGATAACTTTCTTTGGAAAAAAAACAGATTCCTAGTTACATTTTTTCCTCAGTCAAGTTAGAAAATATAAACACACATAAAGATAATTAATAATAATATAAAGCCACATAAAAATATGTTCAAGGTATTGTATTGACTGTAGTAGACTTGCTACAATTTCTTGCTCAGCTCTTCAGTACTAGACGTACAACCACGTAATCACGTAAATCATTCATAAATCATAGTGATACATTTTATTATCTGCTAATTCTAAAGATTTAAGAAGTTTTTGATTGTTCAAGCTTCAACAGCCCTTTGCCAGAGATTTTGCTGTCCAGGTAAAGCTCTGCATTAGTACAGTGCTTTGCAGTTGACTATGTAAACCTGCAAGAGCATTTGTTTATTAATCTGCAGGCTAGATGCAGAATGAACTCAAGATTTAAGCAGAAATATTACATGACAGCTAAATGCCTGGAGGTCTTCCCACAGACAGGTCCTACACCAAGCACACAGTGTACTTCCACATTAAAATAAACTAATGAAAAAAAAAATGCTGTACAGTCCGATTTTGTTTCTCCTGAATGTTTCTATAGCCACTCAATAGAATACCTGAGCCCCTACAAGTCACTAAATCTATAATCACTATTTTTATTATGCACAAAAACATAAATATACAGAGAAACAACAGGATGGACTTCTGGATTGTGAGGCCTTGTAATGCAGAAACTAGAAGATAAGCAATCACACTGCAAAAAGCAGTTCCTATATTGAGACATTTAGCTCCCCATCTTGACAGCGTCGTGATTACCCTACTTCATTTTCAAATCCTTCTAGTAGAATTTTAAAAGTTACTATATGAGAAGAAACAAAAAATAGCCCCCTGAAAACATTCAGTAAATTCTTCACTTTTCCTGGAGGTTGGATGAACTTTGAAATACATTAAAATAAGGCATTCCACTGTTTTTAACACAGAAGTGAGTATCAGAAAGACTTGTCTGAATGCTTTATAATGAAAAAGACACTTGCTAATCCTAAAAAAAATCACAAGGTGGAGCTCAAGTATTAAAATAGTTATTATGATTTTAACACTTAAAAGCAGCTATTCAGTACTCATTTAAAGTCATAGTCTACTCATTACGAGCCATTTATAATGCTTTCATTCTTTATTTTTGCCAAGGCTTCCCCCTTCATCTCAGTGGGAAGAAAATCAATTTTACTCACCCAGTTTTGTGTCTTGGACCTTTGACCATAAGACTTGCATCAATAGGTCTTTTAGGAATTATATGGTCCTGAGTGGGATCCACAAACTTAAATACATGAGATGACCCAAACTGAACCTTCATTCCACTTTGCAGCATAGTGGTTTCTGAAATACGCTGGCCTTCCACGTAGGTTTCGGCATCAATGCTTCTTGGGGTTACAGTAACAACTCCATCCATATTAGTGAGGTCACAATGATGAGGCTGAATTCCTGGACCAAATAACTGGAAACAGAATGAATTAACATGGAATAAACTAAATTATACCACAGCAGAAATTAAAACAAAAAGATTGAGCTGCAGTTTACCCTATTCGCAGACTAGTAACTTAACTTTGATTGCTTATTAATTTAACACAGATGAGTGGTACTAAAATCAGTTGAGTTTCACTTCAATTTTCATTGCAGAGATAACAAAACACACATGTAACTAAAATGTGCAGAAATCCCTTAATGAAAAGTTTTTCATTTATTTTGGTCACATGCTGTTCAGAACTCTTGTTCCACTTGTTGTTTTGATTTGAAATTTCACAATGGAAGTATTTACAAGTCAACTAACTGCACTGACATGGACACAGGGTGCTATAGGAGACTCCCTTGCACTAACTTTATACAATTGTGCTTGTTTTATACATTTAAGAGATACTACCTCACTTAAAGGGGTCAAAACTAGGATTTGAAAGCCAGTAAGCACTTATGATAACACTGATACAAACCATTTGATCCAGTGAGAAAAAGAATACCCCATTTTAAATACTGAAACCCTTACTTTCTTCTTAAAGCAAGTGAGAGGAAATAAAATAAATCAGAATTACAACCATCAACGTGAAATTGCAGTAATATTTTAATCTTCTAGCTTTGAAGGGTATTCACAGAGTTTTTTACTAGTTTACACAATTACACATAACTGAGCAGTTGTTAGATCAGTTCTGTCTTTTTTTTCCATACCTGAATGGAATTGTCATCGAATTTTTCAGTTCCAACTTCAGTGACACTTAATTGTAGACGATAGAGCTTTGGCTTATCTCTGGAGTCAGAACCATCTGTGTAGCAAGTGACAAATATTAATTTGCAAGCTGTTAAATTTCAAGTACTCCCAAAATATTTCCACGCTATTGCAATTTAGTTCAGACTAGCAACATTCACCAAAAAAATTACTGAGTGACATTCTTTCAAGATTTGTTGAGAACTTATTCATTACAGTGTGAAAACACTGAGAGCAGACAGAGCCCACTCAACAGAGTTGCTTTTTTCTGCAAGCACGAAGAACAGAGTAGTCAAGAACTACTATTCTGAACCTACTTTGAAAAATTTTCTGTATTTCCTTAGTAGTTTAAGCAATACAATTTTTGTTAATCTCTAAGATTTTATATGGGCATTCCAATATGGATTTAACAGATTTAGAAAGTTAGGTAACTGCAGATCTCTATAGTAAATAGTGTTTATTGATATTACTAGAAGTACAGCAGTATCTACTGACAGGTGGCCAACATGACAAACTGTTCTCTATTCATCAGACATTGAAATGGGGTGATATTAAAAGAGACTCTTACAAAATGTTTACCTATGACAGCTTCAGTCCTGATATACAGGACTGTAGCACTTCTGGCTTAACTTATTAGTCCCGTTGACCTATATTTTCATCTTGCAGAAAATGAGGTCAAAGAAAGTTAGTATTCCTCCTTTGCCCAAAAGGACACATTGTCCAAACAGAATAAAATTCCACAAGATGCACTGGATGCAGCACAGGATTTAGCTGCTGCCTTCACAGTCTAATCCAGAGGGGTTTTGGCATACATATAAATTCTCCCCACTTCCCACAAAATACTACAACTTTAAATACTATCAGCTACTAAACTTCTGACTTCTCTCCAACTTCTCCTCCAAAGGGAAGATGATGCAAAAAGGGAAACTGCAAGACAAAGACTGTCTTACATGTGGGCATGAACAATGATCTCAAGTCATCCCCAAAAAGCATTAGAGAATATTACTAAAGCCATGGCACATATAGTGATCTCGTCTTCAGTAGGATACTAGTCATCTTCAAATTTTAAATGAAGTCAGTATAAACAGAACCTCCCTTAATCTAATTGGAAACTCCGAGCATTACTGCCAGGGTCTGTTTATTAAAATCAGAATGCAAGCCCTTTAACCATTACATTTCACTTAGTCTATGAAGTTCTCCATTAATCCTTCAATGAACATGAATTTAAAGGAATTAAAAGCAGATGATAAAAAGAAAATAAGGCAACAGTAAAAAAGAATAGAAAACACAAAGTGAATGGAGAAGGGAAGAAGCTGTGTTATCAATGAGGAATGGTAACAGAGTTTGATGTGATTTTGACACGGGGAAAAGTATGACATGTGTCCCTACTACCAAGCTTCTCTTCGGGGTGTTGTGGTGCTATTGGGACAAAGACATCAGGCAGAGACAGTCCATAGGCTAGTACTATAAATACCAAAGTGTTGATACTAGAGTAATTTCCAGTTCTTGAACATATTTAGAATCACTGTCATAATAGCAGTATGTCATCCATCACAAAAGAAGTATTAAACTTAAGAGCACTCAGCCTTCTAAACATTTTTCAGGTACAAGGATAGACCTTTTATTAAATCCCATTATTTGGGTCGATAGAGACATACATCTAATATCAGTATACACTTAAAAAGGTAATGCTAATAGAGTATATTCAGCAATTTAAATTGTGTGCAGTTTTTAATACTTAACAATGCTAATTGGAAATTATATGGCTGCATCTTCAATGTCACCAAATGCAGACATGTAATGCACTACTGAATACGTTTGCCTGCTTACCCCCAATTCTCTGAATTGTTATTCTGTCTCTCCACAACTTACACATCAAAAACTAGAGTAGCTCCTTCATTTATTTATTTATGAATCCAAAAGTAAAACATTTCCTCCTCCTACTCACATCCCAGTTAGCTAAAACTGGCACCCAAAAGATACAAGATTCAGTTCGGAGTCAAGGACCTCCATTCAACATGCAAAAAAAACAGAATTTCAGAAGTCAGTGGCACCAAAGTCAGGGCTAGTCATCTAGGACTTTCCTTCTTAATTTCTTATGGCCCTTTCTCCCAAGACCTTTATACACAGATTAGAGAACAGGCTTTATGGTCTAGTGATTTTATGCCTATACTAAATATACTTCCCCTTTGCCCCATACTTTTTCATTTTTGACACCTTAGAAAGAAAAAAAAAAAAACAAACTTCAAAACATTCCTACATGTTTCTGAAATATTCTGTGAAATAACATGATAATATTTTTTTTAAGTGTTTATTTAAGGTAACTTCTGGATCTCATTCCTGACTTCAGCACTTGTGAATAATCAATCAATAACCAAGTTCTTGATAATAAACTTTTACCTCACACCACTGTGTATCTTCAGTATAGACATATGTCACATAAAATGAGCTTTCACATGAGAAATCTATTTCAGTATCACAGTGTTTCTGCTGAGGCAAAGTAAGACTGTTTTTTTCCTCTGGAGTGTCCAATGTAGCAAGAAAAAAGTTCCTCAGTAAAAGGTGTCTTAATCTTGAAAAGAATTACTACAAATTCTAAAAAGGATGAAAAACCTTTTTGTTCTAGGGGAGGGATGCAGGAGGGAAGGAAGGTTGCATTATACTACTGTGTAAAGTCCTGTGTTTCCTGTTTTTCAACAGCTGGAAGCTCACCTAAATGCTGTTTGGATGCATTCCTCAACTCACTGCAGCAGGATGCAGATTCTGCCATACCTATGGCAAAGTCCCTGCGCCCCAAACCATGGCAGTCGAAGAAGGCTGTTCTTGGCCTCTAAGGACCAAACTGTAAAGAATTCTGATGGTCCAGAAAGATGATACATATGATCGAAGTCATATAACTCAAGATCCAGGATTTTGGGTGGGTGGGGAGTGTGTGTGTATAAATAATACATAATGCATCTGTGGGTTTTATCTGACACAACAACTACTTTAATTCAGAAATCTGAATGATCAAAGTTCTAAGAAAAGTAGGCATTAATAAACAATACAGAAGCAGCAGCAAGAGGCATAAGGAATTCTATACAAACCCATTCAATTTATATATGTGCATAAGTAAACAAGTGGCATGGAAAAAACAAGGCCTGTATTCTCTCTGTAGCACCCATGACTGAATCACATTAGCAGAGCTAAATAGGTGCAGAAAATGTCTAGTTTCCTGAGGTTTTTTTAAGCTTAAAAACTTGAATTGGAACATGCCTCCCAGACATGCTTCCAAGAGTCAAGCTGAAGAAGCAAGAACTGATTCAAGAGACCAAATGAGCCACTAGTGCATACATTGAACTTAATTATCTACCTGACAAAGCTTTTCCCAGTGAGGAAAAATTTATTTGACATGAGGGTTCAAATAAGATTGGTACAGTTTGCATCTGAAGTAAGTTTCACAATTTATTTTCCCTCATGGCATGTGTATGCTGCATACCACAGACTGAAAACTTGTATTTCAAGAGGTAACCCTCAATCAGAAAGTAGACCCTATCACCAAAGACCAGGCAGGAAACTGATTTAGAAAAAAGGGTTTTTCAAAAACACTAAAGCCTGTAAATGTACAGTAAAAACCACTATAAAACACACAGTGTAGAGTAAAAAGATGCAAAGTATATTACTAATCACCTATAGTTACTAGTGAATTTTTTTATGTAAAACACATGAAAACCATGGCTTTCTATCACTTTCCATACTAAGGATGCACTACAAGTAGATTTCATGACTGGGTTCATGCAGCTATGAGTCAACATTCATCCTTCAAATAGCAGTGTTATAAAAAAAAAAACCGTGTAGTGAACAGAAGTGAACAGTCACTGTAAGAACATCAACTCAGTGATTCATAATACAAATGTACACAAAAAGACAAGACGGGCCTCTGTTCATGGATATATATTTTAAGTGTATTACTTCACCACTAAAAGGTGAACCCTACATCACTTTGGAGACGATAATTTCAATTGATTTTGCTGATCCAGTGCTTGAAACAATGCTGGGAAATAGTGTCGACTTAAAAACAGACTAACCCACATTATGAAGATCAAATCGTAGAAAACAAGTATGCTCACAGTTGAACAAAAATGTCCACCCAAGGGACTGCACCTATTGATTTAAAAATTAGTTAAATCCAAACTGAAAAGCAACAGATTTCCTGCACAAGTCACTGTCTAAACTCTTAGCACTCAGGAATAAGTTTAAGAGCTTTGTTGGGCAGATTTGAAATATCATGTCAAATTCAGGAGATAATTCTGCTATTAAATTTCAGACAAGATGTGCACTTCCAGCAGAGTCAACAGTCAACATTTTGGGTAAAGGCAGATTTAGTGAGGAATGTGACAGACAACAAAGCTCCTTCAGACTAACATGTGAAAGTGTCACCACATTCCATACTGCAGTTCTGTTCTCAGAAAGAAGTTTGGCTGGGAAAACTGCGCTGGCCAAGGCTTTCAAACTTCTCCACTCTCCTGTAATTCTTTTTTCTGAGCTGTTATACCTGCATGTTTCCAGCATCTTGCATTACTGTAAATTCTACAGCTCTGGGTTACTTTTTTGTGACGAGCCAGGGAGAAAAACCCTTAAGGTTTTGCCCCCTGCTCCACTTTTTTTTAAAAAATGTGTTATAATTTTTATTTCAGGCTTGCAGAATAAATCTGAGCTCACATCCTAATAAAAATGTTTTTTTGTCATTTTCCTCAGCCTTTAAATATTATGATTGAACTACTGAAGTTCGTAACATCCCTGAACTCATCAGCAGCCATATTCACAGTTAAATCGACAGTATCAGCTACTCAAAGTGCTGCCATATCCCACTTCAGTCTATCCACCTGACGACTTCTACTGTCAGGTTCATCTCAGTTCATTGGTTCATCTCCATGACTTCAAAGACGGAGACAATTGCTGACTGCCACATTTATGGTCACAAGCTACGGAAGTGCATCCTCTACCGTACTGTGCAGAATCTGATCTTCAGTCTATGAAACAGTCACACAACCAGAAATGTCAGTAGCTGTGGAGAAATGGAAAACCAGGACATACTTCCAGTAGCAAACCTACTGACTTTGTGCAATTGCACAGGGCATGAAACTCAAGTCTGAGAGGCTCCTCTGCAAGAATATGAACAGCAAATATTTTGACAGAATGACACTCCAAAGAGACAGACTGGACTCTACAGTACTAGACTTGTTTTCCACACTCCTAGATAAAAAAATTTAAGAAATTGTAATTATTTTTTTTCCAAGTGAGATGCAACTAAATTTCAACCCTTCTACTCAATGGTCAGGTGCTCCTGCAGAGCTCACTACGTTTATTAGTTCAGCACACTCTATGGAACTTCTCTGCTCTCTGAAATAATGATGTTAATGAAATAGAAGTCTGAATTCATCAGAGTTGAGCACTGGAGGGATAAGTTTGAACAGAGTTCTTTAAACCCCAGCATTGTACTCCATAGCCATGAAAGGGTGAGCAAAACCGACAGACATACAGTACTTTTACAGCAGTCTAGAAAATAAAATAAGGAAAAAGATGGTAACAAAGTAAGAAAAGGAAAAGGCATTTCTGTAGACATTTCACAATGAAGAAAGTGGCTTTGTATTCTTGTCCATTTGGCCAAATCAGGATATATCTACATATTACTTTAAACTCTAAGGAGAATCAAAGATGCATAATGATTTGTAGGTTAGGTTATCAAGTTCAAATGCTACAGATTAAACTGAAAAAAATTCTACTGTCTAGCGTGGCTAAATCTCTTTCACATACACTGTTAATGTTAGACAACACCACAAACCAGGCAGCAGAAATACCAAAGAGCAAAAAGTGAGGTCACTTTACCAGTGGTCCAAACAGTATTTCATATAAAAATCATCATGGATTTCATCCACTGCATCAATGTGATCAAAAACTGAAAAGCACAATTAAGTTCCATGGCATTTACCCAATTCACTTTTTAACTATGAATTCTGCAGGTAGATTGATCAAGGAACGTTTTCCTTTCTACCACAACACTGCTTGTAAACCAATCTATGAAATTTAGTTGTTAACCTTAGCTGGAAGGTTGAACTCTTTGGATGATAGCACATTCATGATTTATTTGATGTTTGTTCACAGATAGACTAATTAAATGGCAGCTGACAAGACAGATAATTACTTCACAGAAGCAGTCCCTTGGAAAAAAGTAAGATAAGCAGGATGAGCCTTTCATTTGTCAAAAAGAAACAAAAGATTTACAGCCAGCAATGTTTTTAGTGACTAATGAGAGAACAGTATTAAATATAGCGTTACCTTCGTAAGCGTGATAATTGTAGTAGGCAAAGTGATTCCTTCTCCCTGGGGTTAGAAACACATGCAGAGGACCCAGGTGAAGGCAGCACCAGCAGGACAGATACCATGCAGAACATGCGGAAGAGGCAGGAAAAGAAAAGACAGGAAAGGGTGAAACTATAGCCAGACAACACTTACTCAGTTTATAAGGATGAAGTGCATTAAACTCTTTCAACTTTAGAAACTGCATAGAATATAAAGACATCAGTACTAGAAAGCTACTGAATGAAACAATCCTTATTGTTTAGAAAAGTGACAACAAGCTGTTAGAAGAAAAACATGAACAATAGGTCAGTCCCGCAGGCAACGTGCAAAGGCTTAGTACACAGCCCTGCCACCTGTGGCATTTCAGATTGTTTTTCCTCTCTTCAGTTAATGGATGTCTTGCTCCACTGCCCAAGTACAACATTCTAATACTAAAGCAACCAGGCTCCACAAAGAATCAGAGTTTAGAGCACAAGAAAAGAAAGCAAAAGTACTATTCATAGAACCCAAAATGTTAATATGCAAATAAAATCTCATCATATATAACAGTATACAAAATACAGAATACATTCTGCATAAATGTAAATATTCTGTAAAATACAGAATATATTCTGTATTCTGCTAATTTCATCTGGCTTTTTTTTTTTTCTGAGCTGCAAATAACTAAATCACCAAAAATGAAAGTCTTGATCCAAATCTTTAAACATGAAGACAATAGAAATTAAGACTAGAAGTTGTAGGGTTTTTATTAGCAGTTGTGCTATAAACAATCAAGCTCCCCTGACCGTTCCTAGATCAGAAAAATAATTGTAAATTATAATGCAGCCCAGAGAGTTGTAATGATGCCAAAATAAAACTCAGCCTTGCTAGTGATATGAAGGTTCCATATAGGCTGAAAAACGTTTAGCAAATAAGTTTGATTTTAAAATTCATGTTCTTGTCCTTCTAAAAAATGTAGTTTTCATGTGTTGCACTGTCAAATATATCTTACTAGGGATGCTACAGTATACTTCTGAATGCAAAACAAGCCAGATTTAAGCAGTGCCTTTCTGGTCGCACCCCCAAATCATGAGATGACTTGTTAAACTGTTTTACTCATTATCAAGTTTTAAACCTCAAAATCCAAAGGAAGTTGAAGACTGTATGATTTTTTGTTTGTTTGTTTTTGAAGCATTTAAAACTTCATACTTGAAACCATGCTAACAGGAGCAAAGTCTTAGTCAATCATTTCTCCTCTTTTTTTACTCCAAGCTCCATCTCTGTATACCTCTAGACAGCGCCAATTTAGAGTCCAACATCAGAAGAACAACTAATGTGGCATTCACTTACACTGCCAAGAGACTTCCTTGTGCTTCCAATGAAAGACTTTATTTTTGGGAAATCAAGATGACTATGTAACAATGTAAATTCAGATTATTAGATAACAAGAATTCTTACCTGGGCTTAATTCTACCAGGTATGGTAGTTTTTCAGGAGGAAGACAAGAGCCATAGCCAGACCCGTCAACTCTTTCCTTCCCCTTTAATGGCTTTCCATCAGTTATTTTCTTGGATTTCTTTGGGATGTAATCAGGAGGCCGTCTTTTCAACTGAAAGACTAGTATTCCTAGAACATAATATTATACATCCTTTGAGTCTCACTATCAGCAAGCAAGCACACATCCAACATCTATTTGTAAGCATTCCATAGGATTACTTCTAGATTACTAAATTCCTGACACTTCTTTATGCAGTTATTTTTAAGTTAAAACTGTTGAAAGATTAATAGCACAGTTCTCCACAGGGGATAATTTAGAAACTTCAGGATAGAATGTAAAACCCTTCTACCGTCTAAAGGTGTATTACTATAAACAGTGCTGAATGAAATAGTCAGTAACTCTAAAAGCACCTAGTATTAGAAGCACCTGAAAACAAAACACTTCAAAATATACAATCCAATTTCTTACTTTACAGGGGGTCTATACCATGTCTTACAACACCCAAAGTACAAAAATATCTTAAAGCTTTTTAGACATACCTTTATCACTAGGCCACTCCCTGAATATCTGCAGTGGACACTCATCATCATCAAGAATTGTTTCTTTAGCACCTTTATCATCAGAGTGCTGAGCACCAGGAGGCAGCATGACCTAGAAAAGAACCATTATCAGTTTTCAGAACTGTTAGTGGACAATTAGAACACAGGATTCAGGGGTATATCTGCTGATTAGTTTGTTTGTATATAACAAGAGATAAAGCAAAAGAATTCAGTAACGTGACACGCATTTTGCTTTGCAGGACTTTTTCTAACTCTCTTCTCTTGCTTCTTGTTACAGTTACACTTCCCAGAACACCATATATATTTAAAACACAAAGGAAATCAAGTTACAGTTAAGGTAGACACAACCATCTGCCAGTTAACAAAATTATTCCAATTTCTCAGTAGCCAAGGGGAAGAAAAAAAAATAAATCTGTGGAGGTGATAGTCAAAAATAAAACTGAAATTTCCTTTATTATCTCACACCCTGGAATCAGCCTTTCATTTTGCTAATGCCATTCTGCTAACACAACATGCAAGTATCTTTAGAAATGGCAAGACAAGCTGGCAAAGAGAAACTCATGAGACCTCCTGCATCTTTCTGTTACCCAATATTTAGCTGGTCTACGCAGAGACTAAGGGCCCAACTGGAGCATTTCACACAGTTGCTTTATGCTGTCTAGCTTTAAGGAAGAAACAAAACTAAGTATACGTTGGGAATACAACCGCAGACCGTCCAGACCTTTTTACAGCTACATCCTTACAAGGCAGAGGAAGGGGGAAACCTTGATTCATGAGTTCTGACCCTGAAGGAGACACAGCCTGTGATTTCACGCACATTTGCATTACTGCTCCCCACAGCGATCCAGCATAAAAACCAACGACAGGCAGTATTGCAGTGCCCGAGTACCTTCTAAGTTAAAGACAGACCTTTCAAAGCTGAATAAAAAAATAAAATAAACCGCATTTTACTCCCTCATTTGTGATCCTAACAATGTTATTTAAATTCACAAACAGCTCTATTTTAAGCAAACTATTCAAAATTATTCCCGTTTCTGAACTCTGACCCAGGCAACACCTTCTGAAGTAACGCAGCCGTTGGCTCCTGCACCCTGCCGTGCTGCAGCCCTCAAGAGGCTTTTCCACTCTTGTTTGTCACCTCCTCTCCGCACCCATTTCAGCGTTAACCAAGTTCTCACAGATCCACCTCAAACGTCCTTTCATCTTCTTCCAAGCAGGAAACAAGTACATTTAAGATCAAAAGTATGTAATCGAGTCATTGGTCTTTCCCTAAAACATTTTCTATGCAAAACTTGGCTAAACATAGCACTAATTAAATTATCTTTAATTAGATTTTCAAATAGACAAGATATTATAAAACGAGGAAAACATTAAAATGTATAAACTGAAGGGAAACACATCTAGACTCAAATCTTATCTTGCCAAACCACTCTTTCCTATTTTACATCTCAGATTTTAAAATCAATTATACCCGTACCTAATTTTGATTAGCTAATTAAAGTAACACTGTGTTTCAAGCCTTATTCAACAAGGAACAATTTTTAAATTCCAAAGCCCTCGAGACAGAAGGTAACTAGTTACAACACAAGAACTACGCATGTACCAGGGGCTGACCAACACTAGACTGGGGAGTAAACCCAAGAAAACCCAAATGCAGTGAACTCAGAGGACAGATGAAACATAAATCCATAGGTGCTACTACTTGACCCCAGTATTATTTCTGCCTTGGAACTTGGATGAGCATTTGTACTCTACATTGGGCTTAACGGCAGCAAAGGTAAATGAGACAAGTTAGAGACGAGGGGTCACAAAAGCACTTGAGGTCTCTTCCTCCCAGCCAGGTACTTTTCCTCCTCAGGAAGCATGAGTTGATAACACAGATATACCTCACTCTAAAAAAGTGTGTGACCTAGCCTGTGGAAAGACACAAAACACCACATCTGAACTTATGAAGCCAGGAGACTTCTAATTGCGATGACGCCGTTTGAGCAAACGTCTCTCTTTCAGGCAAATGCTGCCTCAGTGTCAGCCACAAAGCCTGAAATTCCTACATTTTACAACAGCAGCAAACCATGGGAACAAGTTTATATTACGGTTGGGTTTTGGCTCGTGGGTAGCGATTTGCTTTCATTTTGAAAAATAGAAAATGCAGTTAAATATCCTTTCATGAACTGGAGTCCATACAGATTGCTGAGATCCAGCACAGACACTTCCCTGATTTCTGCAACAGAGCAGGAAATGCAGATGGGTAAAACCAGCTTAAGATCACGAGTCTTGGAAGCAAGTTGTCAGTTGGCAATCTACGAACCGAAACAAACTCATTACAGATAATGAGGAATAATATACACTGCTTCCTCACAACTGCATTCACGAGCATACACAAATTATCATAGAGTTATTCCAATTTATATTCATTCATTTAAAATGCAGTGAAACATGCAGAAAATACAAGCTAAGAAGTTGAAATGAAGTCCATAGTAACTTAGGACTTAACTTCCAAGGCATTTCCTGGGATAAACAAGAGAAAATAGATAATACTCAAATACTTGAGCCCCCTGTGGTAAGTAACAGCTACAGATAAAGTTATCAGATCTATCCTTAGCAAAAGTTTCACACGCAAAACCCCCATTCTATAACAGCTCTTTAGTAAGCTTTTTTGTCATTTTAATGGTTTTTTAATTAAAAAACTCCTATCTGCTCATTCAAATGAATTAATCCTCAATTTTCCTTACAAGTTAGCTGCGTATGCCCTGAAAGAAACCAAAAAACCGAAAACAATGGAACTTGCTAAAAATATTTTAAGCCTCATGTCTGTAATGTCTGTTTTGTAAAAAAAAAAGGAAAAAATGAAACAAAAAAACCTAATCACCACTAACTGCACATTTTTGCTTGACACTGTAAAAACGTATGTATGCCTTATCCTCAAGTGAAAAATAGGAGTATGCTAAAACTAAACTCTAATCGAGATTCTGCTTTTAAGATTTAACTGGTTTGCTACATGCCTCAAGTCTTATGCCCTAAGTGAATATGCACAGGTAGCTTAGAAGACTGTCTAATTAATTTGACATCTTGAGAGAAGTGCAGTGAACCCCATGTTGTTCAGGGAAACTCAAATCAAGCAAACTGAAACAAACAAAATGTGCCTTTTACTTGACTACATCAAAAAGCACTTTAGAAGTGGGCACAAAGGTACAACCCAATACGCCACAAACTGGGGTATGAAAGCAAGAACTAACAGGAAACTGCCACTTACAAAATGGTAAGCGTTAAGAAAAATTCTTACAATGGTCATTTTTCAACTGAAACTTAGAAATGAGTGATCTTTATTACACGTACTTATTCAGCCCTATAAAGGTCTTGTTACGTAACTTAAAATCCATCTTAGTACTTAAGTAAATGTCAACTCCTTGTCTTTTTTGAAGACACTACACCTGCCACTCAAAGAGAACAAAACATTTAAAAATCCCAACCAATAAGAAACTCACGTTATACCTTCCACTGTACACTGTTTTAAACCCAAAAGTACAGAACAGGAACATGTGCAAGATAGATTTGTCTTCCACAGAAAACCATGGGAGAAGAACAGGGGTAAAGAACAGCTACGAGACCTTAGTGTAAAGGTGTCATGGTCATTGGTACTTCTAATTAGCACTGCATTTGTGACTTTCCAAAAAAGAAAACAGTGATGAAAGACACATCAAGCCAAAGCTAAGATACTTTACAGTTTCAAGCAAGAAAAGCAACTTCATAAAATATTTGGCAAAAGCTTAGGTTAAAAATATTCAACTTTATTAAAAAAGGAAGGATTATCATATTTAAAACCCAAGCACTGTATCAGCAGAGGCACTGAGAAAGGCCAAGTAGAATTTAGCCAACTAAAATGACGTGGTGAGCAAAACGGTAAGGTCTTCTACACATAAAGATGTAAAAAAAGATTTGCTATCATCCAATAAAGACTACTCGCATATTTCAAACGTCAATATAAGCATACAATCTGTCAGTATAGAAACTTACTATATCAAGAAGGTGTGTGGCTCAGAAAAGACAAAATATATTCCAGAAATGCTTTCCAGAAAACTAATTTAAATCAATTTGCTTCACAGCAAAGACTGTTAATCTTCCCCAAGATCAAAGCAACATTCCTCAGACTATTTTCTATTTTAAACATCCCCACACAAGATCAGAGAACAGTGGAGGTGAGAGGGAACACCACCACCACCACAACCGTGACTGGCAATAGTTTTCCTAGTATGCATGCAATCACTTCAACAAATTCCCTAAAATGTAAATATTTCATAATACATCATAATACCCTCTAACTCTGAACAAACTGATGCAAAATTATCTTCTACATTCAGTCACAATGCCTCCGCTGTAGCCCAAAATTCTCTCAGACAAGCAGAAAAATGAGCATGTCAAGTCAGCAGCCTATTTATTAAGATCAGTGACTGTGAATCATGAATTTCACTTATAGAACCCACAACATGAAGATAATTGCCATAATTAAAACTACATGTAGAAAATACTTCGCAGCCAAAACTGAGAATCAATTTTTACTATGCTGTGTCATTAAAAAAAAACCCTCTTACAAAATGATTCCCCCTCTCTAATAAATACCTAGGTATAATTTTACTGAAGTAAAATTAACTTTCACAGTTAGGACCTCAATTTCAGGTTAATGAAAAGAAGGATAAAATGCCCAGAACTTCATTAAAAATATATTTAGAACTAAGAAAAAACTGTTGAAGCAATAAAAACTAGGATTAGTTCACTGTTACAAAACTACAAAAGCACTACCACTGTACAGTTTCCGTATTACTAATTAGAACAACATTAGAGCAACATGCCAATTCTCAGATAATTATACCACTAGAGGCTGTAAAGCACAGCAAAAGTAGGCACTAAGTTTACTCAAAGATACCCTAAAAACAAAAAAAATAAATCAGAAAGCAATTTTAAGACTAAGGATCTATCTACAGCCTTTACAACAGCTAGAAAGTGCAGAGAATAACAAATAATATAAACTTTCTTACTGTTTTCCAGTGGCACTTTAAATGCCAGAGAAGGGGCAAGGGAAGAGAGCACACTATGATAAGACACAAACACTTTTCCCTTTCTTTCATCCTTTTAAGAAGCAATAAATCCAAGTTTATTAGACAAATAATAGCAGGAATTTTAATCAATGGACCAAGTATTTTCAAATCTTCCTATTCTCTTTCGAATGATGATGTGGACACAAGGTAGTAAGGTTTAATCAGTACTGCCCATGGGACTTTTTGATATAGCCATACCTCTAAGAAACAGCAATTCTCTACAATTCATTTAGAACTCTTAAAATAATTAAATTCTGAAAGTAAGCTTAAAGTAAACTTAAACGTTTTAACTTTTCTGATGTGTAATGAGGGTAAGCTACCACTGAAAGGCATAAGGCAACAGCATAATTAGGTATCCAGAGGATTAACTATTAGTTTATACATCTAAGAACCATAAGCACACTTAGTGGTATAAAACCACAGTGCCAAATACAGAAATATGTTACTTCCATTATTAACGTTTGTCTATGTAGCAAGTAGGAAATCAGTAAGATTAGAAGATTTAGGTTTTAAAAATAAAAAACCTGACAAATGACTTCAGAATTCCTGAGGCTGTTAGATTTTAAAGAGTGAGTTAGAGAACTATCAGCTAAAGCTACTGCAAGGAACAAAATCAAATATGAAGCATGAGAAGATCACGACTTAGTAACTTCACTTACACGAGCAATACAAT
Source organism: Tringa tobata (assembly GCA_033628505.1). NCBI lineage: Eukaryota > Metazoa > Chordata > Aves > Charadriiformes > Scolopacidae > Tringa > Tringa tobata. Next base: position 36,421 of record JAHREE010000487.1, read on the forward strand.
AATCCTTGGGATTTTCCTTCTCCAGCCCGTATTTTTCCAGTGCTTCAATAACTGCAAAGTCTGCAGTATCTGTAGTGGACAGCAGGATTGTCTTGTACGGTATATTTGGTTTTAAACTGTCTGCATAAATTCTCAGTGTCCCACCTTGGAAATAAAATTTAATTAACAATGTTACCAGACAATAAAAGTACAGACATTCAGCCATTCATTACATTTCTAATAGAATATAAGAACGAACCCCTTCAGAAATCATTTAGTCAATCCACTAATACAAGAAAAGTTACATAACATGAAATAAATTTCTCTCCGCCACTGGCAAAACCTCCAGTGATGCTTTCCTAATTTCTCTAAGCAAGTCTTTTCCCTAGTACTTCACCATTCTTAATACTACCTGAAGTTAAAATGAAAAGGTTACGGTCACTGGAGGAAGAACTGACAAGTTTGTGCCCCTCTCTTTAAAATGCCCACTTAAGATTTCCCTCAGGTGATGTTTTCTACACCTCTTAACTCTCTCATCAATACTCTTCCATGGACAGAACACATCATTTAAAGTTTTATTAGTACTAACATTGCTTCATTTATTCATTTAATGTTGATATTTATACAACTACTATGATCTTTATCCCCACTCCCAAGAACGTGAAATACTTGATATTCATAAGATCTACCAGAATCCTCTGTGCAGACCTGAACAATGACTCCTTGCCATCTTGTATTTGTGCTACTGAGGGCATTTTTACATTCAGGTCATTCAGCTTGTTCTTAGCAAAGTGAATTACATTTATTTCAGAAAACTCCCTCAGTTTGTCAGCTTAGTAAGTCTAATTCTGTCCTTCCTTCTTCCCCAGTTCAGCACCGTTAGCAAGATCAATGAGCATATTCTATCAATTCAGTTTGCCCATCACTGAAAGCTTTGACTCGCACTTGTCACAGAACATACATCTTTGGAACGTGACCTCTACAAATCCTTCATTCAGTCACAGCATAGATAAATTAGCCATGAAGTCCAAAAAAAAAAAAGCTGGAGAAAGCAGAAGTCAAATTTACAAGAGTTGCTGGCCTTAAAAATACTCTCCCTGTGAAGAGTTTACAACTTAACCAGGAGAAATCCAAGTACCCGAGTCTGGTCTGCCATCAGAACTGCGGAATTCCTGCATTCTCTTCTCTAGTTTTTGCTGTCGCCGCCGTTTCATAACCACCTCGGGATTGGATATTGTGCGAGTGAAGCTGGTCTCAGGCATATCTTTGTAAACCTCAGCTGCAAGGCGAGAATTCTCACTGCCAAGTTAGTTTAAACAAAAAGAAAAAAAAAATAATGTCATTGATAGCTTAAAATACGTATATACTTATCACTTCAGAAAGGTTAAAAGGCAAGTCGAGTCCATACACATAGGAGATGAATTAAGTTACTGTAAAATGGATTCTATATGAACTTCACTTTTGCTAGGATTAACACTGTTCATAAACCAATGCCCAAAAAGAGGGCATTAAAGAAACTTTACATTATACTGCTAACTTTATTCTCATATACAATGTTGCAAATCATGTGGAAGCAGAGTTAGCATGTGCCTGCAGCTCATCTTTGTTATGCACCTAAATATAATTTAAAACATTAAGATCAAGCAAAGTAATAGCACAGAATACTGGAAAGATCATGCTGGCATCTGAAGAACACTGCAAGCTTATCCATGAAGAGCAATACTACACATATGAAAAACAATCATAAAATAAAAAAAAATGAAAAGAAAAAAATCAAGCTGAGCAGCTAAATCCTGTTGTATGTCAAGTAGTCAAATAATCATCTCTGAGAATCTGTTATCAATTTGCAAGTCTTCATCATTAATTTTCTTTCTGGGTATGTTAAAAATCCACCATTAAGGACTTCTTTTTCTGGTGTCTTATATATGCAACATACAGAATCTGGTACAGAGACACAGTTTAATTTCATGTAGACCTTTCTCAGTTTTCTAGTTCTATATACAGTTATTCATGCCTGACTCTTGTGCTCCAGTTTTGTGCACAAGGATTAATGTATGTCCTGCTCTGTCTCAATGACTAAGGCCCAGCACATTTGGGAGCAAGGGCTGAAGACCACAGAAGACCAGCTACAATAGGTCTCATTAAAAAGCAAACTAAGTCAGGTAAGTCAAATGCAAACATCTACACATACTAATTTTTCTGGCAAAAGACAAAATAATCAAACATAGGGAAGAGAAATACACCCATTCTAGAGTAAATGCTGGAAAATAAACGTAGTGCAGAAAGTCCATGTCAGCAAGCATGTGTCAATTTCTGTACAAGGACAAAGAGGTGGAAAAAAGTATTTCATGGTTTAAAAACAAACCTTGGGACAAAATGTACATATAAACCACAGAAATTGTCAAATATTTTGGTTTATGATCACATTGCACCTATGTTCTACCTTCTTAAAGTACATCATTGTCAACAACTTAGTTTTGAAAGAAACAACAACTTATTTGGTAGAGAGGGGGAATCCTTTAAAGTAAGATGTAGGTTATATGAACTGATCAAAGTTTAACACACTTACATATCATCCCCATGAAGAAGTCTATCATCTTTATCTGATGCTTGTCGCAACGCCTCTTTTTCACGTCTCTTTTTTTCTTTTTTTTCTTTTTTTGAGAGTGTTCGTTTGAAATTCTGAATTACTCCTTCTTTTTCTTGTTTTTCAGGGCCATTACTCTGAGCCTTCTGAAAGAAATGAGTTTAAAACAACCATCATTTTTAGTCTAACGAAGAGTTAGGATTGGTTTTAATTTTCCAGATAAATCTGATTAAGACACAGTATTACTAAAAGAAAAACAACATTCCAGGCAAAAAATACTGCATTACGCATGGATGGAACTAATACCCTCTGGAATAACACAGAAGGCAAAGATAATTTCATATTCCAAAGCATGCATGAACTGGATGAGCACCTTGTAGTCAAGAAAGCAAAAAAACTATAGAATTTTACTGGAATAATGCCTATTATTTACATAGCCTCAAAGATTAACTTAAGACTGCAAAACAAATTTCTGCCTCCCAGTAAAAATACTTCGCAAAACAACACCGCACTTAATCTGTTTTCAAGGTAATTGTGTTGGACCATCTGATACAAATAAACATTATAGAGGACATTTCCTCTATGGTGTCTTTTTTAGAGTTGTCCTTAAAGTGCTCTCTTCCCCAATTCCTGCTCCTTGCATACACAAGATACTGTAATCCTAGGCTCATTTGCCTTCTGTAGAGAAAATAATGGAAGATGAGAAAAAGAAGATGCAAGTCTTTTTGCTTCTATCAGGAAGTGAAGAATACCAAGAAGGAAGACTGAAGATTGCTGAATTCAATGAATAGGAAGAGCAAGTCTGGCAGACATAGTACAAGGCATCATTAATTTTCCCTCCCCACCACTGAAATGGACGTACCCTGTACTGAAAAGTGTAGTGTAAGTGTAAGAGTAGCTCATGCACCTATAGCCAAAGCATCTCTAAAATTAACAAGCTCTAACTCAAGGAGAAAAATAAATACATGCTCCTGTCTGAAGACAGCCCACATTGAACAGCATGTTTTCCATAGCTAGAAGCATCAGATAGATATATATATAATTATATGACTTTGGGAGCTAAAGTTTGATCTAATTTAATGTTTAAATGACTGATATTAAAAAAAAAAGCTTTTGTACAGCTGATGTTCACATGTCAGCATTTGCAAGGAAAAATTTTGCATTTGAAAGGGAAAAAAAAGCCAAACACAACCACCACCTCCCCAAAAGGAAAGATGCTCCCATCAGTTCTGTTAAGAAACAGAATGTTACCTAGGGAGGTAACAATTTTTAATTATTTAACTCCCTCCGGCATCCCTTTTTAAAGGCTCTGTAAGAGGTCCTAGGCGTTTGACATCATACTAGTTGTGGAAACATTTAATTCATCATATTAGAACAAAGCAACCTCTAAGTTCTCTAGGCATTACATGCCGCAGTACTAGGCAGTTTCATAGATCAAAGAATCACAAGCCATCAGAAAGATCACAAAAATGCTGTGCTGCTAAGACGCATTTTAATTATTTTAAAAAGACTTGCTCCAGATATCAAAGGTCATTATCAGCAGTTGTTTTCAGGAATTAGAAAAATAGGAGTTATGTTTTGCTATATAAAGTCCCACACGCTTCAAAATTGCTGTTACAACCAGCACACTATTTCTTAAAGACTCACCTTTGGAGGAAGCGTATCATTTTCATTCTTGAGAACAAATCTTCCCTCTCGATCATCTTTGTTCCAGTTTAATTGTACAACAAGAGGCTTCTCATCTACATCTAATCTTCTTTCTTCTTCAAAAAAATGAAAAGCAATAACAGTTACTTGGCACCTCAAGAGTAAAGATACGCTCTTAAGAAAACAAAAAGTTTGCTGAAAAGTTAGTATTTACCTGTTAAGTATAGGGACAAAAAGCCTGGGGAAATAGAAATATATGCCCCCTTTCTAGCAACCAGCCCAAATGTATTCCCTCCATCTATACAAGCTAAAGGTACACATAAAACAGTCTTGCATACATCCTTTGTCAGAACCGAAGACTGGAAATACAAGATTATCACTCAGGAAAAGAAGTTAAATCTCGAGTTAGACTGTTTCAAACTTTATAACTTCCCAAGACTTCCAAATACTCATTTTCCTGATTTTAAATTTAATCAGTCTGATTGTGGCCTTAGAACCACTGTTCTGGAAAGACTGCAGAAAAATAAACCAGGTTATGAAATAAATAATAATAATTAAAAAAATCCGCTATGGACATACTAGACAAAATTCGATTTACTGTATTCAGTGTATTGTATCTATTTTAAGTATATGAGAAAATCTGACAGAGTGGTTAAAAAAAAATTAAACGAGTCTTGCCATTTGATCTTCCTTCTAGAAGCAGGAGACAGTACATATACTTAGTAAGACAATGATGTCTTTGCAGTGACATTTCGTTTAATGAGAAATACTCCTATTGTATGAGGTGCCTCTCTTACAAGCCACATTTTAAACATCAGCAACTTGCTCTGCAAAGCAAGTAATTTCATTTTGACTACAGGTCCAGTGCTAACATTTTTAAAGAACACTAAAGCAGAAAAAACACATACTCTTCAGTGCTTAAATCAGTGATGGCACATGCACTTTTCCCTAACCCCATATAATTCATATCAAGTCATTATTCATAGATCATGAGAAGTGACACATATCCCAATAAATTTCCATTCTCTATCTCAAATTAAATTATCTTCAATCTTTCAAAAGCAGAATTCAAGGTAGCTAAACCACTTGTGTAAGCTTTCAAAGCACAAAAAAACCCCAAACCAAATCACAACAAAAAGCTGGTTTCCCCTATTCCTGTCTCCACCACCACCACACACACTATCACCTTCCAACCCGAAGCTTTCTACTGGGGACCCACAAATGCTAGTAGCATGAAAAGGCTATTAGATCTCCAAGTTCTTCAGAGGTAACATGAAAGGAACTGTTTAATAAACACAGTGGCTTCAAACAATACTATGTTGAACTTCCCCCAGTTAGTAGTAAAGGAATATGGGTTATAAGGCATGTTACCTATCAAAGGCCACAACATCAAAGAACTGAGGATGTACTCTTTAAGTGCTCCAATTTAACACTCCTATTCTCCCACTATAAATTTAGCCTTTACCTATTAGTCCTAAAAATAGCAACTCTCTCACAAATGTCAACAAATTAACAGGATGTAAAGTACAGCATTTAATAGATCATAATCAAAACTTACATAAAACTGCAGGCCTGATATACGTACTTACATTTTGAAATACCGCTCCCTCACATAGCAATTAGTAGCAATGTACTTAGCAACAAAACACCCAACTCTTATGCGGTTCAGAAGGTGGGGGCAAACCTAAAGATATTTTGGCTGAGGGTGGAAAGGAAGGTGGTGTGGATGCAGGAAAGACTTCGTGAATAAATACTAACCTCCGCTGACGTGCACTTCATAAAGCGAGTATTTAGGGGACGACAACATTCGCATGTCTGGTCGAAACTTCTCTGCAAGAGTTTCTATCACATCTTGAGTTGTGGCAGTACTAGAGACACGGATACATTTTGTTGCGAAATTTCCAGCTGCTTTGTCTTGGAAGTAGAATCTCATTACTCCATGAAACTCCAGATCCTGTAAAGAAATAAAAATACAGATCTTAGTGTTGGCCAGCAGTTATAAGGTTGAGAGTTCTTTTATTATTAGTTAAAAATATATTATGAAATATAAGACATGGAAACTATGATTCTGTGAAATACCGCACTGGTTTTCAACATTTTGAGGGCAGTACTAACTAGGACACCATAAACAAGGATGTTCTGTAAAAAGAAATTAAGTACTCCACATTACTGAAAATATGTAAAACTTGAATCTTTAAATATTCAAATGTACAGCTATTATCAGGTTTACTTGAAGGAGAATTAATAATTTTTTATTTATTTTTTTTTAAAAAACCCAGAAAGGTGTCTTGAGACTGGTCTCAGTATATTTTGTTACCCAGAGCAGGCCCCTGTATCCCATGTCTCTAAGTGCACTGGCTAAATATTCTCAAGGAACAGTAACGTGTCTCAAAGAGAACAGCATTTTGTCACAGCAGTCCTAAACATCATGTTTTCTCTCCTCTTCCTCCCCCTTCATGATCTATTCTTTCTTATGTTGGCATCTGTTTGTCCCCAAAACAGTCTGTTGAGGAAGCTAAATCATTTGATTTGTTTGTTTCATTTCATACTTTCAGAAAGGTTATTCTTTGGTACAGCTCCCTAATCACTCTGGGAGGGAAGAAAAGCTTCAGTACCACCACAAGGTGAAGGGGAGGGAAGGACTGCAACTGTTAATCAAGTGGCTACACCACGACCGTTCAAACTATTGTAAATTCACAGTCCTGTCCTCCCCTCCAGCCTACCAAACTGCAGGAGGACACTGGCTGCCCATGCAGCTCCATTACTGCTCTGTTCAACAACTCCAAATGCAAATTTTAGTTCCCAAGCGGTCTCCACCTGGCCGACTCTCGCCCCTTGCATAAATCCCAGCACTCATGGACAATCAAGAAGATTCAAGTGCCCTAGTCGACATTGGCAAGTTTACTCTGCAGTTTAATAGTCACTACTCCCATCTTTACTTTTCAGAGGCTTTGAAATGGATATACCCTCAGGTGTCAAGCGTAGTGGTAGATTTCATGCCAAGTACAGCCCTCTCCAGTGCTACATCTGATCACATGAAACACATCACAACATTTCTTTGAACAGCAAAAAACATGTGATGTTTATTGAAGCTACTCCATCATTCAGAAAAAAACCCACAATTGTTATAACTTATGCTAAGACAAACATCTCAGCCACCTAGATATGCACAGAGGCAATCACTCTTCTTCCCAGGCTGCTCCCCAGCCTGTGCCAACATAGCACTCAAATATAAATGTACCATGAACCTAGACAATGGCCGATTTTGTTTTATTCTGTTGTCATCCTAACAATTTACAGAATTTATCTTTCTGAGTCTAAATTGCTGTTCCCACAGAACTATCTATTGTAATTCCAAACCAGTGTTCCTTCCTGAAAGAAGTTACATGTTCCACACGCCTCACTTCAGCTTAACTGCCACCTCCTCATCCACTCTGGACTTAACTGCTATTATTCCAAGGTGGGTCTCAATTCTTCTACCCTGAATATTTTTTGTAACAGCTATTAGTCACCCCTGAAAAGCATCCTATCAACTTCATTTCTTAACTCTAATTATTAACTAATTATCCACACAAGGACTTACCCCTCTCATGCAGAAGGCTACCAAATGACTTCTGGAAATCCTAACTACCGTAGCAAATTGGAACTTCCTTACATGTACTCTTGCTAACTCCAAGTGAGCTCCAGTACACTTAACGCACAACTTTTTTTTTCACATAGCTCTGTTGACTTTTCCACCATCTATTATAGTTACCACGTGTCCATGAATTCTGTACATTACTGTAGTTTCTAATCAGCACAGACAACATCCTGAGTAAACATCCTTTTAATACTGGTCTCGTACTGCATTTATATCCAATGATCTAAAGGTGTCTAGCTAAAGGGGTCATTACCAGTTAGTATAATTACTTCATTCTTCACTTTCTATAGTTACTGGATGAGCATTGTCTGATTCTAGCAACTTGCTTTCGTATTGTCAATTTGTTTTCTAAACTCTTAACAAATGCTGATTTGAGAGAGAGTTCCTCTGAGGAGTTATCCATGAAAGGTTCTTAGCAGGGCAACCTTTCCAACATTTTCAACAATCAACACAGGTACAAAGAAAAGGTTTTCTGCTATCACCTTATCTTCTGAAAATTTCTTTTAGAAAGTGGTCGTCTCACGGCCCTACGTCTTGTGGTAGTTTTGCTACTACTAATGTGCTGAAAGACAGTTATTAGTAAAGACTTCTCAAAATTTACTCATCAACTTCTTTCATCCTATCTTATGCTTTTATATTCTACTTGCCAGATTTGATATCCTTACAGTTTTCTTAATTTGGATACCACTTCAGCTTTCTAATAGCTATCTTTGCCTGATATTCAGCCATGCCAGCTTCCTTTCACACTTCCTTTGATAGCTGGCATGCTTTCGGTCTGTACCTCCAGCATGGCATCTTTAATTCTCGGCAGGTGGCAAGTACTTTGCTACTACTCTCCTCTTTTAGCTTTAACAAGCTTCCCTAGTGCAGCTATCCTGTATTTCCAATTGAGTTGGAAAATTTTGCCGTTCCTGCATGAAAAATGAATGTAAGCATGTTATGATCTCTAGTACAGAGAGCCTTCTTGCAGTTAATATTGTGAGCCACATCCCACACACTCTTTTGGACTCATTCAAATGGTTGCCTCTTCTGTAAATACTCTTTAACCATGATGCTTCACAAAACAGCCACGACTATTTTTATGACCAACTTAGGCTTTTGACCTACTTTTTTGGTGGTTGCAAAAGACGGTAACGTATAAGCTTTCTGCAGAAGTGTCATTGTCCTGGGTCTGGCGGGGATAGGGTTAATTCTCCCCAGGCCCTAGCAGGGACACAGGTATTCCATCCCATGTGAGCCATGCCCGAGGGGCAGCCCGAGCTGCCGGGGAAGGGGAGGGACAGGAAGTCCCCGAAAAGGAGGAGAGCGGTCGGGGGCCCCTCGGGTGCGGTCGGCGAGTGGCGGTACCGTAATCGCGGTTGTATATTCCTCTGTTGCTGTTATTGTTGTTGTTGTATCTTGCTCCCTTTTGCTGTTCTGTTAAATTGCCTTTGTCTCAACCCACGAGTTTTGTCTATTTCTCCCGATTTTCCCCTCCCGGCCGGGGTGGCGGTGGGGGCTCGGGTCTTGTGCGAGAGGCTGCCACGTGGTTCTTCGTTGCCGTCTGAGGCCAAACCACGACA
>JAHREE010000487.1:45865-55928 GCA_033628505.1 Tringa tobata
TTGTTGTATCTTGCTCCCTTTTGCTGTTCTGTTAAATTGCCTTTGTCTCAACCCACGAGTTTTGTCTATTTCTCCCGATTTTCCCCTCCCGGCCGGGGTGGCGGTGGGGACTCGGGTCTTGTGCGAGAGGCTGCCACGTGGTTCTTCGTTGCCGTCTGAGGCCAAACCACGACACCACCAAAAACAATTAGCAGGATTGAGCAATGTTTTCATTAGTAAACATTGTCTTTCCATCACAATTTTCAAATTATTTTCCTTTTCCAGATATGAAAACAATCTATCCCAGTCTTTCAACAGCCAGAATAAATACAGTATGTGTTAAAGAACTCTTTTAAAACTTCCATTTTGTCTACATTGAAAATAAGTAGCATTCATGTTCAGTAAGGCTATCACTTTAAATGGAAACAACTTATATATTTCCTAATGAAACGCCTAGCATTCTACAAAAAGTATGCAATGCTTGGATACAATCCGAACACAATAAATATAATCGAACTATATATGAAAGGTGAATACAAGCCAGATTTCTCAACATAAAATAAATTATAATATAAAGACCATTTTATCAACGCAAAGCTTTCTAAAACACAACCTGGTACAATTTGGTTTGTTTCCACATAAACATCTTTCTGTGAGGCAGGACACTGCATCACAGACAGCATTGTCCTGATATTTTTAAAATTAGAACATGGAACAATTGTTTTTAATAAAAATTCAGAACAACAACGAAAGGGTTAAAGGGCCCTTTTTAATTTCCAGCTGATGTACTGCTCAAAGTACAGCACCTTCTGGGAGGGCAGAGGGAAGGAGACCTTTTCTTGTTGTAGTCACTGGGGGAGGGTTTCTTTGTTGTTTGAACTCTTTTGCCCAACCGCAGGCTATGCAACCGCCACTAATCTTCATTAAGAAGGGGGATTCTGATCTTCCAATGGGTTTTGTGAGCAATACAATGTATGCGTAAAAGCATGACACCGCGATTAAATTGTGCATCTGCCTGTAAGAAAATACTCGAGTCTGGACTGACAAGACAACTCATCTGACAAAGGGAAAGCCCTACTAACCAGCTTGAAAAATCTAGGCACTGAAACTTTGGTTCATAGACACTGCTATGGGCAACACACTTTGTTGGCCAAATAAATACTGTTGCCAGACAACTCATTCTTTCATTTTTTTTCCCCACTATAAAGGTGCTTTCACTCACTACAGAGCAGACCAGAAAATTCAGCCATGCCCTGGGACGTAATTCACCACGGTCAAGCCTTAAAACAGTTCACCAAGAAACTGTAGTCTAGTACTGGGTAGTAAGGCATTGTGAGAACTTTCATATTCCTTAGCTCCAGTTACAACAGAGTACAACATACCAAAGCAGCAATGAAAACAATGAACAAATACAACAAAGAAACCCCACCCTGGAGCCATTAACATACAACATCACTTTTGTTTCTGTCTGCCACCACTCTATAGCAAGTAGTGCTGTATTACACAAAACCTATTCTAGAACATTTATTCAAAAGTTAACCTTGTGTGAGAGTCATAAATTCATAGATAGTCAATTTCCAATTACATCGCAAACCAGCAGGTTTTCTAATGTTATTGAAAAGAATTACTACAGTAATTCTTAAGTATTTTTTAAAGTGTAGTGTATCTTACACTCTTGGAATACATGAGAAAATCTAGAAATTCATTCATAATTATTCTTCAGATATAACAAGCACCATTTAAGAAAAAAAGCTTAAAACTCGGGAAGTTGACAACGTGTAATTTCTGTTCTTGGCTGGAATAGATGACACGGACAAACTCATAGAAGAGTATACACAATTTCATCAGTACAATCACAAACGCTATTAGTAGACTTTTCTATATAGATAATGAAATACAAAGAGAGATTAGAAATATGTGCATGGGAATATTACTTACATTTCCTAGTGTGCCATTTGCCCTTTCAACTAACACCGTATATTGATCTTTTAGATGATGACCCTAGCCCTAAGACTTTTTTCCAGTTCTTTCAGAATTCAAACTCTAAAGACATATCCAGAAGTAACTAGTAATCAAGGCAAAAACTGTCCAAGACAGACCAGGGCAATGAAGAGCCCTGTCCTGCTCAGTGTGGAGAGAAATAAAGCAGTATCTAGACAGATGGTTTCTTCACAAGGAGACGAGAATGGGAGTGGTATGAGAGGAATGGTTCCCTGGTAAGAATATCTGGGCTAGAACAACTGAAGAGGAGCTGAGCAAAGGGTCTAACTTTGAGATAAGCATACAAGGAAAGAAAGCAGCTCTAGAAAGTGTAATGAAATATACATGGCAATACTAACCAGTTGATAACCTTGAGGCTAAAGCCTGTAACAGAAGTGATGACCATAATCCTGAAGTATTTTGCAGAATGGTTTTACCAAGTTCTACGCACCTACCACGGAAAAAGTGTAAGTCACCTAGAATAAGAAGGTATCAGCAAAACAGGCAAGTACTAAAAAAAAAGCAGCAATGAATGTCAGACTTATGTCAAAACAGGTTTTTCAGTCTTACCGGGGGACCAAACTACTCTACAACAAAAGGCAGAATTGTACTTTGACAATTAAGGGCAACCAATCACATGGTAAACTTATCCTCCCACTGCAAAAAGTTATGTTATGACCATATAGATTTGCTCATTAAGCAGAAGCTCACAAGGGCCTGTATGGTCGAGGAAAACAGCTTGAATGTTACTCCTAGACCTGAACTACTTATCATCAACACAGATTTACCTCTGTTGTCTCCTGTTTTTGTCTTGGATTATCAATATTCTAGACCAGGACAGTTACAGAAAAGCAGTAATTTTTACATACAATTAAAGACTAAGGGTGGGAGGGGAGGAGGACCCTCTGCAGAGTGTGTAACTAGAATTACAAGCTAAGTCATGTATGCATCCAGAATTATCTAATATGTAGTTTGGTTTGTTCTGATAACATTCACTGAAAGGAAAAAAAAACAAACAACTTAGCTAAAGAATATTTATAAACCCCTTAGTCATAGAGATAAACCAAGACAAAGAAAAAGCTGGCTCTGATACACACCTTGACTACAGAAAACACACAGCAACAACTTGGGAAAGAAAACATACGAACATTTGCTTTACAGAGGCCACTGAATTGAATGAAAATGCTAAAAAGTTGGCATTGTTACTGTAAATTTTAGCTTCAGTTTCCACATTCTTGATTGCTTAGCAAATAAAAAAAATGAAAGGAGCATCTTGATGCAAATGAGTAAAGTTTACATTTTCTTCCTTGGAAACCAGAGAGAAGAATGAAAGCAAGTAAGGAAATGAACAAGAGGAAAGAGAAAAGAAAAAACAACAAATTAGGAAAAGCAACAGTCCTTGAGCATTTTCACTTTTGATGATCTTGATTCTATCAAGTAAGAGGAATTATTGTACTCTATTTTTACACAAACCTCAAAAAAATTCCAAGGAGATGTGTGTTTAACATTATTCATTTCTGATCTTGATGTACAAAACTAGACAGCAGAAACCCCACACTAGTTGTTAATATGGCAATTCTTAACTCTGCCGTGAGCTAGACCTAACGCAACACGTTGCCCACTTTATCTCAGCTACTTAAACACAATTAACGTGAATACATTGCTTAACAGTTACTGAAATAATTCATAATTACTGAAATAATTCATATTCAGGGGTTTATGTCCAGTTTAAAACAAAACAAAACACCCTCCTAAAACATTGTGTTTAGCTGCTAGCAGCTGATTTTTTTAAGGTAAAAATTAACATTGAGAGGAGAAAAGATCTCCAAAATCAACCTAAAAACCTTAACAGTAGAAATTCACAGGTTCTAACCTTTTCAGGAGGTAAAGGTAAAATCCCATACATCTCTATTCACTGGAATAAGCATCACTAAAAACATATTTTAAACGCAAATATTTTTACTAGCCAAAAGTCTCCAAAAATCAAGAATTACCTAAGCACTGCTTTACTCAACTATATTTCAGAAGAGGCTTCCATTAGTGTGAAGTTAATTTTGAAAGACAAAGCAAGTACTCCATTACTTACCTGGAATATCTGCTAAATTTGAATTCACTTAAGTTTACCATAACATTCAGTCTATTACTTCACGCTGTGATTTTCAATTCCTCCTTCATCAGAACCACTGGTCAAAACCAGAAGTTATTCTTTACGCAACATTCTGAATTTTGCGTAGCCACAATCTATTTCCCTTCATTTGTAATAAAGCAACTTTTCAAACAAAAACCAAACCACGACAAAGTGACAAAGGTCAATTCAGAATGGTTTCTTATGATCAACATCCTTATCACAAACACCAGTTCATTTCAATTCCATCCAGCTAAGTTTTAGTTTTTCTTGCTCCATTTAGATTAATATTTCTTATGGTCAAAAGCAAAATTTTATTAATTATAAAGCAAGGTTTTCACCAAAAATCATGAAGTGTTCCACTCAGTTTGTTTTAAGCTTTTTCAAAGAGAAATAGTTTAGTCAGAAAAAAAACACTTGTGAAAACAAAGTAAATCCCTAACATGTCCAGAGGACTAGGGGATTTTTTCAGCTGAAAAATGCTGCCTGTCAATGGCATTTTAGGCAGGGAACAGATTCACACATCAGGAGGGAATTCTTAAAGCCAGTATGTCTGAATTGTATGGACCTAATTAGCCACTAACTAAAGAAATAACTTACATTAAAAGCACAGCATAAAGCTTCTTCCTAAAAATATTATCATGTCATTATGTTGGCTGTAGATTGTGGTCAAAATCTTAGTTCAAACTTCTTACCACACTCTAGATAGTAGCCATTATAGTTGTAAAGACAGTATTCACTTTTACTCAGTTAAAGGAAAACTGGTCTCCAAATAGTCCTTTTGATGCAAATGAGCAGACCTGTGTCCATGACTTCTTTTCTCTATTTCAATGCAGAACTAGAGCTAAGTGTTTTTATGTCCTCTTGATCTGTGCCTGTTTAGTGGTAGCAATTATTGGAAAATATTCTACTCACTAAAAACTGCAGGCACCGGTTCTTAAAGATTACAAGACACCTTTCCAAACTGTCTAAATTGGCTTAAACATTTGTTGCAAGGAGAATTTATTTTCCCTATCATAGCTTTTGTACACTTGAAAAGACAGTATTTTCAGATGTATTCATCAGCTTCTTAATATTTCCACGGTTTGCAGCACTGCACTAGTTAAAACTACTGAAAGCTGTAGAATCCAATGTGTGGAGAAAGCCCAGTATTTCCCTACCTCCAAACTTGTACTCCCACTACTAGCTTTACCCGTAATGCAATAAACATAGTTACTGGTAATTCCAATCTTAAAACACAAGTCCTCCTAAAGTCTCAGAGACAGATCCTTAAAAGCCTACAGGTGAGCAACCATGCAGATAGGTTTTAAAGCCCCTGTAGATTCCTAAAAGACATATAATTCTTATTGCTTTAACTAGATTTAAATAATGAGCTTGCATACCTACTTTGAAAAGATGACAAATTTATGTCATGTAACAGTCTTCCTTATGACCCTTAACGAACCAGAATAAGATCTAACCTCAAAGAATAAAGACAAAAATTGCATCAACTTTAAAAGATCCTGTCCTACTGTGTAACACTTTCCATAAATAAATTGCTTATTTGGATTTAAAACCAGTGAAAAGAATTTAAAACATACTGACTAGACCAAACATATATAACACCAGAAAAGGGGGAAAGTAAATATTAAAAAACCCACAAACAAAAAAAATCCACTCTCATTCTGAAGAGTTAGTCCTAATGCCTTGCTGCAAAACCTATACAAGTGATTTTCAGAGGAGGGGGGGAAGGAAAAATCATCAAATAGCCATAAAGACCTTACAAATTCCTCATTTTATTTTTATTTTATTTTTTTAAACTATGGCCATTTAAAAGTTAAATACTCTATTAGTAGTTATTCTTAATGCAAAGAATGCTACTTCTCCAAGCTTTTTTATTAGACCTTGTTGCTTTTGTTAACACGTAGGTATATTAGATCAGTTTAGAACAGCTTTCTCCATTGGAAAACAAAACTGCAACTGATCAATGTTTCCGACAACAATCCCTGAGCCCTTGGGCAACTATCAAAAAACCCCCACCTGTTCTAAAAAGTGTCTTTCTGAAAAAAACTAAATGCAATTCACATTCCTAACTCACAAACCATGTTCAGAAAAACACAGTGCTTCTTTTCCTCTCATATACAGTTGTCAAAGTGTACATTAAAGATAAAACCTTATTTTGTAACCAAGATCAACAACAATTATAATGCCTGGTTCACGTACAGCATCTTAAACTAAGAAATTGTAAATGCTTTCAGGAGGATTTAGATTTATACTATCTGACAGCGATAAACACACTAGTCTTCGCATTCCTTGCTCTCCCTCAAAACATCTAAATGCACTTATTTTATATAATCAATCACTTAATTCCAGTAAGCACTTTCATTGGGGGTAGGGAGGTAAAAGTGTATAAATGCAAATAATTTCTTATCTACAAGCTTCTGCACAACTCTATGCACTTGTTACGAAGTCATGAATTCAAATTTGTTCCTTTTTGAAAATTTGGGTACTATAATCATCAAGACTTAAAACAAGATCAAAACATCAATTTATCTCTTACTGCAAAAGGTCTCAAGTCTTTTTACTGCATTCCTATCCTTGGCCAAAGGGGGAAAAGAAGAAATAAAAGAAAAAGGAAGAAGTAAACCAAAAATTAAAAGCATCCAAAACCTTGGTCATACAAAGACAAGGGAAAAGTGGAATGGAAAAGAGAAATACATTTTTTTTAAAAAAAAAAAAGGGGGGGGGGTGTTAACATGCTGTTTAATTTTGGATTTCACAGTTGATTTACCTATAAACAAAAACATGATTCACCCCATATTTCCCAAAAATCCTTCTGTAACTTCTTTAGACTTGCAAATGTGAATAGCTGCCTCATCATTTGAAGCAGATATTGCAAAGCTTAAATTAGTACCAGCATTACAGAGCTATTTAGCAACCTAGCATCACTAAAACCTTAAAACACAGAGGTTTGAGTTTGTTCATTTATAAGCTTCTCAAGCCACAGAGCTTCTCTCAGCTACTTTCTGAATTTAACAAAAATATCTTCAACATGAAAATAATGCAAAGTATTAACAGATTTATTGGAATAGCAACAAGTGTTAAAACAGGTAAATATCTAACAAAGTTGAAATTGACATCTTGCTCTCGAGCATTTCAGTCCACAAGTGACTCCAGTGAAAGCATAAATGAAAATATGAAAACCTCACTCCCTAGAAGTCTTCAATCTTCTTCACATGAGATACAGACAGAGGAATATCCAGCTTTGAGCACGGAACAGAAAGATCCCTTCATCTCTGTTTTTCTGGGGAAAAGCAGCACTGAATGACTTTGTTAACCTCTCGTACCACACAAAAAGTTAGGAGAAAGTTAGTAACACAACTCTTGTTTTTCAATATCTTACAGGCAATATACTTTTAAGAAATAATTTGTGCCTCTCAAACAGGCAACTAGACAAGTGGATCTCTAATCCCTTAGAACTAGCCTACACCATGAAATATTAACAGGAATTGAAACATTCGTTTCATGAAGCACTTCTCTGGAAAAAATCCCACACACATTTAAACTACTTTGAAAATACTACTCTATATATTCAAAACCAAGTCACATTTTACACTCTCCATTAAAGGGGCAAGGACCCAACAGACTTAGAGCAGTTGTGTCTCACCGAAGAATTAGACCTTTCAAATTAACACTGAGATACATCAGTAGGTAAGGTGCCAATACCTTTCACTGTCACTCCTAAGCTATACTGTCAGAACTCTAGTCAATTTCACTAGATTTCACTCTTCCTTTTCTGAATATATAAGTCTCCCTGAAACTCTACTATTAAGGAAGTGATTAGTTCCTCTGGAAAATCCTACTCTCTATATATAGGAAAATTAAGTCACTTAAACCAGATTGTTTACACTGAAGAAATGCCTGAAGAATCACTATAGGGCATCAAGTCTCAATATTCTAAACATGATATATACAACCAGAAGCTCCCGGGTGAGAGTTTGCAGTATGGGCACACGCAAGCTGCAAAGTTAAACCAAGCTGCCTACAACCACGTCTGAAGGGTCTAAAATGATCCAGTTCAACCCAACCAGTTGGGCACACCCAACCAAAAGTCATATCCAGCCACATCTTCACAGATGTCACGCTCACTGCAGCCCCTACAATAAGCAAGATGTCCCTCTGGTCAAGCTGAGCCAGGAAAAGCAGGGAAAACAACAGAGAATTGTCAGCTCTCAAGCAGTCTAGTAAAAGGGCTTTCATTTAAGCTGGTAAATAGTACACATGTGAATCACACCATCATCTGGATTGAAAACACTGCCAAATTCAGGTCAGTTCAGGGTAACAGTGAGAAAAATGCAAACATTTGTATTTGTAGTTATCTGTAAGGAAAATATATCTTAGCTATAAAATCACTACCTACTGTCACTTTGCTGCAGACCCACCTGCAGTCTTATCAAACATTTTTAGAACTAGTAGTCTAAAAAGCTCAGGCGTTCAAAGAGATATGCGTGCACTTAGTTTTCACTATCAGTACTTCAACTGAAATAAATGTCATCCTTGACAGCAGTTATACAGGTTCAGAGGCTTAAACTGCAGAAGTGTGGAGCTAATGCAAGTAAAATTGTTCTTTCTTTCCGTAATGACTATAATGAAGCTAGCAGCTTTTGTGCAAAGTCTAGTTAATTATGATAAACACGTAAGGCTGACCTAAAAAAACTGCAAGATTTGTTGAACTACTTACTAACAAAACTAAGGCAGCACAATCTGGCATCAACACAAAGAAAACAGGTTAGAGTTAAAACGTATTGGGAATTGACAGAAGCATTAATCAGACAAAAAATGAGCCACAGACAGTTAGCAGTCAACCTGCAATTCCAGAAAGACTCTGCTACGTTCTCAAACACAATCGTGAAGGCTCCCTTGCACCAGCACCAGCCCACTTTTTTGAACAAGCAACTGTTAGCCAACAGTCATATGGTTAAAACCCAAGCAATACAAGCAAGGAACTCTTAATTACGATAAGGATTGCAGGATGTGGGAAATAATCACAGAACCCCCTCATTTTGGCCTTCAAGAAACAGTTTGCAAGAGCTTGAAAAGAGCTATCACAGACTGCATAATCTTAGAACTGCTTTCAAGAGTTTTCCGTGGCTCACGCCAGCACCTGGGTGCAGAAACGGGAGGAAGCTGCGAGACCAAGCCAACGTGATTTCTCAGAGGGCTCTGTTAATAAACAACTAGGACCGGGGCCAGGCCGAGAGCAAGTGTGAATTTCCTCCTCTTCCCCGGGAACACACAAACGCTCGGCCTCCACCCTGGGAGCAGGGAGCTCTGGCTGTCACACACAAACAGGGCTGTAACCTGCCTCCCCAGCCCTCACCCCCCCGCCGCTTTCAAACCAGACTAACCAGCCAAAGGGAACATGACAAGGGGTAGTGGTAGGGTGTGGTTGGACAATTACTTTTGTGTGTATTTTTTTTTTAAAAAAAAAAAAAAAAAAAAAAAAAAAAAGTAAAACCCAGCCCCTCTAAGCCAGCAAGAAACCACCCATTTCACTAGGAAGAAATTACCCGCTGTGTTTTTCCGGTACAACATGTGAACTCGGGACTGCGAACCTGCTCCTGGTGTTTGCTCTCCACCAAAGGCTGGCGGACCTGGGGACACGGCCAGCCCAAGCGCTCCGGTCCCTCCAACGCCCTGGGAAAAGCCACCCCGGGGAGACCGCACCAGCGGCCCGGAGAAGCCGCCCAAGCAGAGCAGGTTGCTTTCTACATAGGCCGCCTTCTGCACAAAGCCGAGTATTTAAAGAAACGAAAAGGCAGCAGCAACAGAAAAAAAAAAAAAAAAAAAAAAAGAAAAATTAAAAAAAATAATAATTATAAAAGCCCATCAGCAGGCTTCTCAGTCTTTCTCTTCCACCAGCCGCCTTGTGGCTCTGTTTAAGGCGCAGACAATGAAAAAAAGCCCACGGAGGTAGCCCGTTTCGGGGTCGGGAGGCGG